>CANSZD010001352.1:0-304666 GCA_947648045.1 Beta corolliflora
GAAATCAAAGCATGATTAGACATAGATTAATAAGAAAGGAAATAATAAAGTCAAGTCAACTACAATATGCATCCACTTCCATATAACTCACAAATAAACGCAAATGAATAATAAATAGCAAGTGAGTTGGATAAAAATAAATAAATCATCTCAAGAGTACTTTTATAAAAATAAAAAAGTATAGGTAAAACAAGTTATTGAGTCGAACCGAACGCCGGTGAATCGCACCACTTCCTAGGTTTGTCGGATCGCTTAAATCTCCCGAGTCGGCCCACGGGCTTACGTTCCCCACTTTACGTGTCTAAGAATGGTCAAACTCCCGTCCGGGAGTAGAACACGCGTAGCTCCCTCGACTCTCGGACGACAACAATTAACAGTGTGTACCCCAGTTACTCGTAAAACGGTGGTTGGCATGTTCTTCACTGGGGACTACATCTATCCCAATCGGATATTCTTATCTCAAAATAAAATCATAAATATCATCAAAGTATCATTCATCTCAAAAACATTCGTCAAAAGGGATGTCGCCCGCCTTATACCCATAATTCATCAAAAACAACTCTTCATAATTCCTCAAAAATAATAACTTACAAACTTACAACAAATGTCTCCAATAATAAACACCTTGAACATCTCTAAGCATCAACAATGATATTAAATTAGTTTTTACAGCACTAACCAGTTCAATCAAAAATGCATCACCAATTAACTCCAAGGCTTATTAAATAAATGAATAGTACACAATTAATCATTTTTACATAAATCAAACATAAACATAATGATACCCAATAATACTTACAGCAACCTACTAAACACCAGCATCCAAGAACATAAAAGATCACAAATAATTTCTGATTAACAAGCTCTTAAATAATTTAAAAGAATATCCTCAAATTCACAACAAAAACTCAATAATAATTATTAAACTAATAAGTACGATCAGTAAAATAACACAAAAATTATCATACAACCTTAATGGCTCTACTGACATGGTATAATTTTTATTTATAATTTTTGGACTCTAAAAGTATTTTTAAACGTTAATTTACAAAATACCCAATAAAGCCAATATAATAATTAAAAATAAAAATAAACGCCCAAAAATTTACATAACATGCATAAACCCACGGTAATACATAATATACAAATAAATGAATTTTTCGGCCTCCAGAAATAATTTTTACGGTTTATATACTGACAGAAACGAAAATGCAAAAACAGATAAATCAATTAAATAAACCTGTAAACAGAAGGCAAAAATTATTCCAAGGCATGAAATACATACTACACATATAACATGATTCACGAAAAATAATTTCAGCCATTTTAACATTCGTTTAATAATTATCATGCAAATAAGCCAAAAACGCACAAAATAACAATTAAATCAATTAAATACTAAAAATCAGACGAAAATTATTTTTCTATATACAATATTCATACAGCATGCATCAAGTATGTTCATGTCAAATTTCGTCAATAATTTCATTCAAAAAATATTTTAAATAATTCCTAACGTAATAATCTAATACCGAACGATACCCTAATCACTATTGTTCTAAGATAACTACTAGTTACCTGGGCGTCGGGAGGAGAGCTGAGTCTAAAGGGATCCGAAAAAATATGTGCAATCCAAGTCCTCCATGAACGAAAATTGTAGCAACAATTCACTAGGCGTTTTCTTCTTGAACGTTGAAAACTCTTATTTCGTACTGCTCTGTTCCGACCATGATTTCCGGTGATAAAAAGCTCGGATTCTAAATCGCTCTGGTCAAAGTTAAGAACAAGATGTTGTAAACGTTCTGTCCAAATTTGAAGACGATCCAACGGTTAGATCTCCGGATACGGTTATTTTCGTGAAGGTGTGACAGGAAAAAACTGGGTTGAACCTTTCTATTCTTTTCCTCTTCCTTTTCTCTCTTTCTTTTCTTGAAAACGGTGAGGGTTAAATGAGAATGATGCTGAACATCTTTTAAATAAAAATCAGAATTTTATGGCAAGGAAAAATGAAGGGTTTAGGAGAAATGATTAGGGGGTTATGGGGGTTACAAACTACCAAGAGTCATCAATTAAAAGAAATGAAATAAAAGAAGAGAAACTTCTTCCTTCTCCCTCCCCCATAGCCGGCTGTCCAAGCCCAAGTACACCAAGATAATTTCGGCCCAAGTCATCAAGGTCCACGCATCAAAAGTCCGTCACGCGACAAATCGATAAATTCCTAAATCGCGCCTAAACTTTGAAAATATTTAATAATGAAAATAATTCTAATAAACTATATTATAAATATAAATATAATGCACACATTAGCACGCCACACGTGATGCAACATTTCATCACCCAAGTCGGTCCAACAACGTTACAAAAAAAAACGTTACGCGACAACACCGCATCCTAAACGCCTAAACAAATAACGAAACTAATATAACCTTTAAAATAAATAACTAACAACTTAAAATAAATATATATAAATATATCACAACATACTAATATATATACACATTTTCACAGCACGTTCCAAAATAATTTAAATAATAAATTATTTATCTTTACGAAAAAAAAATATCATTTTAAAATAAACTAACACCAAACATAAAGGGTGAAAATTACGGGGTGTTACATATAGAATTTGAGCAACATACCGGTCAGGCCGGAATTTGGACCGGTCCGGACCGAAATCTGGACCGGACCGGACCGGAGTCCGGTCCGGTCCCCGGTCCAAAGAAAATGTTGATTCCGGGTTTCGGTCGGTCCGGCAAAAACCGGAATCCACCGGTCCGGACCGGAAACCCGGTTTTAATTTAAAAAAAAAATTGACTTAAATGAGAAAAGTAAAAAAGAGGGGCTGCTGGCAGTTTTGTTTGAAACCCTTGTGGCTTGACCCAGCTTTCATTTCTCTCTCTCTCTCGGGTTTCATTTTCCCCAAACCCTTATTTTCTCTTTCCTCTTCGGTGACTCCTATCTCTTCCTCTTGCCTTTCTTCTTGTTTCGCCACCACCCCGCCTTCGCAGGCGTTTCCCATTTCGCGGGGAGCTTTCGTTTCTTCTTAGGTCTTGCATCACTGCCCCCGGTTGTAGGCTGGCTGTTGTTGTTTTGTTCTTGTCGTTGGTGCAAAGACTGAGCCACCAAAGTGACAAAGTTTGCCTCTTTGTTCTATTTTCTCTTTCCTCGGTTCGCGGTTGTGTTGTTGGGTTTCTTTGCTTCTTCGTGACTCGAGATGCACTTGCCATCCATCTTCGTGAAACACAATTTCCTTTTCGTTTTAGTTCTTTGTAGAAGATGAGTTCCATTTTTGTGTAATTTTTTTTTTGTTTTTGCTCAATTTTGTTTATCATCTTTTAATTGTTGTTGTGTTTTTTTTTTCTCTTTTTGTTTTAATTTCATAATTTCACAACCATGGCAGAAACCAGAAAATACAGTGAAATTGTTTTTTTTTTTTTAAATTTGAAAAAAAATTAAAAACAGTCCAACGGAGTCCAATAGGACCGGACTCGGTAAAATCGAGCTCGGCTCCGTCCCTGGACTGAATCAAGCAGTCCGTCCCGAGTCCAAAACGCTCTCAGTCGGTCCAGGTCGGTTAGGTCCGGTCAGGTTACGGGCCAGGTGCTCGACCTAGTTACATATCATCTAGATGCGCTTTTTGCCTTGAAGCAAGTGCGGATTGACTAATTTTTTTGCGCGTTGCTTGTACTTTACGGGATCCCGAACACCACGTATTCTCCTTGGGAATGAACGAAATTTACCCACAACTTTGACGAATTTAGTGCGATTTTGGGATTTCCTACTACGATTCATCCTGCTCGTGCCTACTTTGGATTCCCTACTTTGAGTAATCGTGCACGTAGTGTGTGGTTCAACAACTAGTAACTACCAGATAATATAAAATAATAGTCTCGGAGATACTAAGATATACAAATTCTTCATAATCATCATCATAATCTTCTTGGTATTGACCACCTTCATCATCACCATAGACCTCATGGTTTGGAGATGGATTTTCTTGGTATTGATAAAGTCTATAATCAAAACAAGATTGTCGACATGAAAGGTTGTCATTTTGGGATGGATATTCATGGTAAATGTTATCATATTGAGGAGCATAATTTTGAGAATGTTCACCCCTTTGATTCGTAATTATACGAGATGGGTGACGATAATTTCATTGATCTTGAGAGGTATTTAGGCGATTTTGTTGTCTAGGCATTTGGTTTTTTGAGCGGTTTTGGTTTTAATTTTTTACGTAATTAGGATTATTAGAATCCTTATATTGATTTTTAAACAAAGAGCAATGGAAGAGTAATGAAATAAAATAAAACAAATAGAAGAAATTAGTGAAGATGGAGAAAATTATGTGTGTCTAAATATTGCAAAATATGTTTCTATTTTTAAAGCTCGAAAAATTAGAGTCGTTGGTATTTTTTAAAATGTAATCGTTGCAAAATTTACAACGGTTATAATTTAATACCCCATCAACGCGTGACAAATGGCGTCTTTATGACCGGTTGGCCGAAACATTGCCTAGGTTGCAGGTGTGTCACCCTTTGCTTTTCCTCTAGTCAAAAACGACGCAACTTGTCACCCTTTGCTTTTCTCTAGTCAAAACGCGTCGTTTTGGATTGGGGGCTCTCACATGTCTCTAATCAAAACACCGTCATTTTGATTTGGAAAAAAAAACAAAAAATTACTTTGATGGATTAGCCTTTGTGGCGGGCCCACCTACGCCTAATCGTCCATTGACTCGGCCCATGCATCCAGATTTCTCTGCTCATCTCATAATCTTATTTTCTACTCATGGTTAAAGGTCCCAAAATTAAAAATTGCCCTCACAATCTTTTTTCCTACTCATAGTTAATGGTATTCTTAAAACTTAGATAGAATTTCTAAAGTTAATCTAACGGTTAGATATTTATCATCTTTCTCACCATGAGCCCAAAACGTTTGCCACTCTAGATGAATTTCGCCGGTGCACAATCTTTAGTCCTATTATCCGAAGACGTTCAAAATTGGTGAAATGTATACGCAAATATTGCAAAAATTACATGTATTCTGTGGTCTATGATGTTGAAACTCCAGCAACACTTGCATCATTATCGTCCTCCACTCCACTCACCTCCCTTCTCCCCTCACTATCTCTCCATTTCTAAACTACCCATTAAATCATCTCTCCCCTACAAATACAATGCATTTTCATCTTCAATTTCTCTCTCCTCCTTCAAACTTGAATCTTTCAAGGTCTCAAACGTTGTTCCTTCTTTCTGGGGCAACGAAGAAGAAGAAGAAAGCTTAGATGATACTGCTTCTGGGTTTCTAGATGATTTGGCCCCTGATAGTCCTGTTTACCAGAAAACTCTAAGATTGGTGGAGTGTTCCATGTTTGCTGCTGTTTCTGGATTAACTTATTTGCTTAGCAATTCTCTTGCTATTGAGGTTAGGGTTTTTATTGGTTTTTTTTTTTTGTTATTAGTTTTGTTTTACTCAACTTATTGTTTCTGAGGTTGCTGATTAGTTTTAGTGTGCATTTGTGTTATGGGTTTTTCTTCGATTTGTGTTAATTCAAGCAATTATCTTTTTCCTTTGTTACAATGTTTGTTTTAGTAATTGAAATTCAAGAGTTTGAATCGGTTTTCTGTTCGAACTCGAAGTTAAATAATCAGAATAAGGGGTGTGTTCGGCAATCACTTTTATGGTAGCTAGTGATGGGCAAGAGTTTTTCAGCTTGCGTTTTAAGTCAAAAGAGGACTAGCTTCAAATACTATCTGTTTCGGGTATGAAAATATTACCTTAATGAGGTTTGATCTATAAGGTAGAGTTACATTGTGATTATGCGCTTGTGTTCGAGCACCTATGGATAAGACACTTAAGCTAGCCGAGGAAAGCGATGCCTAAGCTAGCTTAGACTGAAAATAGGAGTAACTGATACCTAGAATCGGGTGCAAGAGCAAATAAAATGTGAAATGGTGAATACCTTAGACTTCTCTCTTGGTTGCTATCTATGGGGGGGGGCTTGTATTTGTCTTGTGTAGTTGATTTGTGCTTCGAATTGGCCTTGGTTTATACTTTCCTCAACACATGACAAGAGATAATTTTCCTTTGTTATCATTTTAGGACCACGGGGTGCCTTAATTAATGGCCCGAGAGTCTCGGACCAGGAGAATCCCAAATTGGGAAGCTATTTTGGCACCCGAACAACTTGCCCCCCCGTGCTCGGCTTCTTTGGAACAAATGGGCTAGGTTTTATGTTGTTTCCTAGACGAATTATAGTCCACTTATTGAAATGCAACGAGTATGAGCCTCAAGTCAATCTTGAAATCCAAAGAGGGACTATTGAACATCTCGCTTCTTTTTCGTTGGTCAATCAAATTTTTTGATTTGTATGAACGAGGGCGGGGCGACGCTTTTCGTTCCACTTTTTGCTATAAATGGCACAAATCCGGAAGGAAGATGGAAGACTCGGTCCCAATCTTGTCATGCCATTCTCTAAAAATGTCATACCTTGGTTGGAAGTAGGGAGTTAGGAACTTAAAGTTACCCAATGACTACACCCGACTTGGGTCCGAATCCGATGAGGGCTAATGGCAACCATTATCATGTCCGGGTACCTCTACGGGGTCTAAGTTATAGGTGATTATTGTTTTAACCTCCCCAGAATTTCTGATGACATTGTTTTATCCCAAGAACTCCGCCTGTGAGTGTCTGTGTGACATTCACTGCCGGTCTCAAGCCCGGATAAAGGAGGAGAGTTGCGGTAGGTTTGGGGCGGCCAGCATAAAACATAGTCCCATATCATGACATGAATCGACAAATGAAAAACGTGGGGCGTCCCCTACTCGGCCGACGCGGCGCACTTCATAGACCGGGTGTAGTGATAAGTATGCGAGGGTTGCTAGGTCGTCGCCGGAAGCGACGCGCCATCCCGCGCCGGGGTGGTGTGTCAAATATGCAGGGTTCCCGCATCGGGGACGGGTGCGGGTAAAGAAGTTAGTCCGGGGTAGTGGTAGTGGTAGGGGTAGTAGGTTGCGCTTTGGAACATGGAACATTGGCTCTTTGACGGGAAGATCGGCGGAGGTGGTGGAGGTTATGAGGAGGCGAAAGATTCACATAATGTGCCTTCAAGAGACTAAGTGGGTTGGTGGAAAAGCAAGAGAACTAACCCCGTGGGGTTATAAGCTTTGGTACTCCGGAAAGGATAAGTGTAGGAATGGAGTAGGCATCATTATTGATAAGGAATATATTGATGATGTGGTGGAAGTTTCGAGGAAGAGTGACCGCATTATGAGTATCGAGCTAGTATTAGGGAGTAAGGCGGTGACTATCATAAGCGCATATGCGCCGCAAGTAGGATTGGAAGCATTTATTAAACAACAATTTTGGGAGGATTTGGAGGAGGTTGTGCAACGAGTGCCTATTAATGAAAAATTGATCATTGGTGGGGATCTTAACGGACATGTGGGCACTAGTCGAGTTGGCTTTGAGAGCATTCATGGAGGTTTTGGGTATGGGGAGAGAAATGAAGCTGGAGGTGATATCTTGGATTTCGCATTAGCCTATGGTCTTAGTATTATGAACACTTGGTTTGAGAAAAGAGAATCTCACCTTGTGACGTATAGGAGTGGAAGTAACGCGAGTCGATTGACCTCTTTTTAGTAAGGAATGGTTGGCGGAAGAGTTATACAAACCTGGCTAAGGTGATACGGGTGAGAGCGCGACCACCCAACATAGACTAGTCGTGCTTGATTTCGGGGTAGGGAGTCTTTAAGAAAACGAAAACCCAATGTGGAGCCGCGAATCAAGTGGTGGAAGCTCCAAGGGGAGCACAAAGAGAACTTCTTAGCTAAGATGGCTAGTAAAGATATTTGGGCTTGTAACACGGAAATGGATGTAGATTCGATTTGGACAAAGATAGAACTTGGTATAAAGGAAGTGGCGAAAGAGGCCCTTGGAGAATCTAAAGGAACCTGCACCATCAAGTAAGGACACATCTTGGTGGAACGAGGAGAGACAAGCGATAAAAACAAACGAGAAAGTTATAAACTTTTGGGGAAAAGATAGCGACGACGTGAACTATGAGAAGTACAAAGAGGCTAGAAAAGAAGCCAAGAAGGCGATACGGGAAGCTAAAGCACGGGTAAACAAAGAGCTTTATGCAAAATTGGATACTGACGGAAGGTGAAAAAGACATTTATAGAATTGCGCGTATGAGGGACAAGAAGACAAGAGACATAAGAAAGGTAAAATGTGTCAAGGGTGTGAACCAAAGAGTGCTTGTGGAGGATGAGGAGATAAAGGATAGGTGGAGGTCGTACTTTGATACCTTGTTCAACGGTGATAAAGCACAAGACATCGGGGATGTACACATTCCGCCAAGTATGTTAAATCGAGAGTTTATGAGGAGGATTCAAAAGGGAGAAGTCGTTGCGGCATTAAAAAAGATGGGATTGAAGAAAGCTACGGGGCCGGATGGCATACCTATCGAAGTTTGGAGGTGTTTAGGGGGGAGAGGAATCGAATGGTCGACAACATTCTTCAACATGATTTGGAGACACAACAAAATGCCATTAGAATGGAGGAAGAGTACTTTGATTCCTTTGTATAAGAACAAAGGCGATGTACAAGATTGTACCAACTACTGAGGAATCAAACTAATGAGTCATACGATGAAACTGCGGGAAAGGGTGATTGAGCAAAGACTTAGGAAACATGTGAAGATATCGGAGAACCAATTTGGATTTATGCCCGGAAGATCGACTATAGAGGCCATCCACCTCTTAAGACAAACAATGGAACATTACCGTGATAGGAAGAAGGATCTACATATGGTTTTCATTGATTTGGAGAAGGCATATGATAGAGTACCAAGAGAAATACTTTGGTGGGCGTTGGCAAGGAAAGGTGTTCCACAAAAATATATAGATATCATTAAGGATATGTATGAGGGGGCAACTACGAGTGTGCGGACTACGGTGGGGAGGACGAGAAGAGTTTCCTATTACGATCGGAGTGCATCAAGGTTACGCACTTAGTCCCTTTCTCTTTGCCACTAGTCATGGACGAACTAACGAGGTCAATTCAAGATGATATACCATGGTGTATGATGTTTGCGGATGACATTGTGTTGATTGATGAGGACAAAGGAAGGTATTGAGAGAAAGTTGGAATTGTGGGAGACATACATTAGAAGCCCTAGGGGTTTTAGATTGAGCGAAGTAAGACGGAGTATATGGAGTGCAAGTTCGGTGGGGTTACAAGCAGCGGCGAGGGCAGTCACTTTGGATAGCAAAGTGGTTCAAGGATCGAACGTCTTCCGTTACCTAGGATCCATTCTCCAAAAAGGATGGAGAACTGGATGGAGACGTGGCTCATAGAATTAACGCGGGTTGGTTAAAGTGGAAAAGCGCCACCGGATTCCTTTGTGATTCCGGCATTCCCCAAAGGTTGAAGGGAAAGTTCTACCGTACGGCAATTAGGCCTGCTTTGTTATATGGCACCGAATGTTGGGCGGTGAAACAATGCCACGTTCATAAGATGAACGTGGCAGAGATGCGTATGTTGCGGTGGATGTGTGGCCACACAAGGAAAGACCGATTAAGAAATGAAGTGATCCGGGAAAAAGTTGGAGTTGCATCCATTGAGGAAAAGATGAGGGAGAATCGGTTAAGATGGTTTGGTCATGTGAAAAGGAGATCAGGTGATGCACCGGTGAGAAGAATTGAAGAGTGGAGGAGTAACCAAATTGTAAGGGGGTAGGGGAAGACCTAAGATGACTTGGATGAAGGTAATTGAAAGTGATATGAGGTTACTTGGGATTGAGGGAGAGCATGACGTTGGATAGAAGTGGGTGGGGGGGTAGTATCCATGTGGAGGAAGGGGTGTGATTACTTGCATTTATTTGTTTTTCTCAATTGTGTTGGTATTAAAACCTTTTGTTGAAAACCTCTTTTAAAACTTGTTGGTGTAAACCTTGCTTTAAAAAAAAAAAAAAAATTTCTTTAAAATTTTTTTTTTTTAAAAAAAAAAAAAAACTTTTATCTCTCTTGGCGATGGCATCTCCTCTGGTAACGGTTTCAGTTGACGATTCATGTTAGCCGACCCCAAATCACTTTGGGAATAAGGCTTAGTTGTTGTTGTTGTTGTTATTGTTTTATCCCAAGAGGGTCTTATTGGTGTTTATCTGTGATGTTCAGAATATGGGTTGAGGTTTCCTCTGGACAAGTTTGTCCTTCAGTTATCGAATGCCTACAATGCATGTCTGGCTCAACAATTGTCATTGTTCATTTATTGGCTCCTTGGTTTTATTTGGGTCTGTCCATTCATGCATTTTGTCAGCTGACTGGCTGACCTCCTGGATTGTATTCCATCAACAATAACAAGGGGATATCTGATTGGTTACCCTTTTGTGAAGTGTGACGAGAATTGGAAGGATCGCTGGCTGACTCTTAAGGTGCCAATGAATAAGCATCTATCTTGTATATGGTAGAACATTTAGAAGGGATAAGCAGCCTATATGATGCCGCTGCTCTTATTCAGCAAAGTAGTGACTATTTGATGAGCATAATCTTCTAGCTTTTGGGCAAGTGCTTTGCAGAGGCTACCAAAATCAGCCCTCTAGCATAACATTTCTGTTTTGTAATTGATTATATCAATAGCTAGTTGTGTCGAACACCTAAAGTAAACATATGCTAGTATAGCTAAGTTCTAAACGCTAGCAACTAAGATTAACCCACAGCGAGTGCAACAAGTAGTTTTAACAAAGAGATTTCAATTATTTAGGAAATTGACTTGTATATGGGAAAAGGCCAAAATTTCCCCGCCTCCACCGGCCCCAAAGAAGATATAATAAAAATTTATGAAGGAAGAGAGTAATTTTTTTGTGGCCTAAAATTACTGCGTCATTGAATTTGTGATTGTTGTTGACTATAAAGCGACTCTAGGAAGTAGGATAATTAAATTTACTAACAGGATTGGTGTTTAAGGATATTTCACTTTACCTGTATGTGAGTATAGGGTGTGTGAATTTTCGCACTTATTTTTCCCTCAAGGATGTCATATTTGTTTGGAAGTCGAAAATTTAAAGTTGTTTGGTTGACAGAAAATTCAAGAACGACTTAATAGAAAGTTTTACTTTGTCTAAAATAGTAAAAATCACTTATTACAAACCCCCCTAGATTGCTGATAGTGAGACTAGCTCTAGGAAATTTTACTTCATATTTTGAATTGAACAATTTTGAATGCCTTTAGAAAATTCAAATTTATCTGAATAATTCGCCATAGTGAACCATATGACCACTATATGGTATGTGACACACATAAGCTTTTCTCCTATAAATTAAGAAGGCATCCTTTACTCTATGTTGATGATGACTACGGAGTCATAAAATGTTCAATTTACATAATTGTAAGCCATTAGTACATAAACATCATATATCTGAATTGCTAAGGTATTTTGAGTCGTTGACTTAGAGTACTAGTAGATCTTCTGTTTCTTTGGGGGAAGTAAGAGGTAATTTACCAATAAATACCCTCTTTGTTGTTTGTTGCATTGTGGTTCTTGCAAAAATAGATTAATAGATCAAAGATCTGTTAAGGTTCTGATGAGGTTGGGTGTTAGTGGAAGAGTGTGATTTTTGTGGAGAAGTAGGATAATCTCTATTAGTCTATTATAGTTTTTGTTCTTGTCACCTAATTTTCATGTAGTTCAGGAAAAATAAGTTCGAATAAGTTGTGTTTAGGACTAACAAGTTAAATAGGCCAATAAGTTGGGATAAGTTAATTTGAGGGCCAATACGAGCTACCAAATCCAACACACAACTACAATAAGTTTTAATAAGTTGAGGTTAGTTAAGTTGAGGGCCAACAAGTTCATTAATTAACTTTAGGGCTAATAAGTTCATATAAGCTCAAATAAGTTTAAATAAGTGAAAATCAGATGAAGGGAAAGCACCCTTAGTTGAATCTAATGTTTGATAGAGCATGGTAATAAACATATTATGTGTAACTATTGTCTTTAACAATCTTTATCTTTTCTTTTCGCCAAAGCTCAATTTGAAAGCTCTATATTTTGAAGATAATAAACCAATTAGGGAAAATTAATGAAGTATGCTTCTCATTTGGGAATGGTTGAGATAATTGCTCCCTGATGAAGTTTGCTTCTTGGTTGGCAATGCTTGATACAATTGCGCCAACATGTTTTCACCCTGTTTGCAAGGCTCCTCTATGATATATGATAATCATCCTTGAGGTTCTTAGTTTGTTGTTGGTCTTTGCAGAATTATTTTGGATGTTTTTTTGCATTACCAATAGTAATCTCTTCCATGCGCTGGGGTGTTGCTGCTGGGCGGAAAACGATGGTATGATCACATTCATGCTTAATTATTGTAGCTCCTTTTGTCCTTGATCTAATATTTAACTGAGACAGTAATTGGGTTTTTTGCTCTATTAGGTAGCAACAGCAGTGCTATTGCTTGTGCTGTCAGGACCTGTGAAAGCATTAACCTATGTGGTAAAATCAAAATTTCTTTATTATAGGTGTCGCACCTGCTTAATTTTTCTTTCGTTCTTCATATGTGGATATGCAATTTTTGTGAACATCTGTATTACACAAAACCTACGGAGACCACAGGTCAATGGGCTCACTGTTTGTTCTGAGTCTAAAATGTCACAATTATGTGTTAGGAACTATGATATTATTCAATCTAGCTTCTAGACTGAGGCATATAAAAAGTAATAGATGAACTTATGGATTAGGCCTTAGGGTGCTTTCAGAAGAAGACTTTTGTAGACATATTCTTCCACCAGCTTTTGTCTTCCATTTCTCTATTTTTGTTTAGTTTTCTTTCCTGGTTTAAGACTCATCTTTACTAGCTAATGAAGCTTCATAATGAGTCTTATAATGTATACTATCAGAGAAATGATTGTTGATCTTCCTCTTGCGAAATTTCTTTCTTCAAACTTAAGTTGGAGCTTGCTTTTGCCTGCGCTTAACACTCATGCAAAATTTAGACATGTAGTGTACCATCATGCCTTTCGGCTCTGGGACAGAGCTTATATTTCAAAGAAAATGGACAGAAATCATGGCCAGAGATCTAGGATTAGGAAGGGGGGTCATCGCTGCTTAGATTTTACGTACTACTTGCAAGACTTCCAGGACATGTCCCCTCATAATCACAAAATTCAGAATATTAAATACTGCACTCATAATTGTCACATATACATATTCACATAATGTTGTTCATTGCTGCTTTCATAACTTCTTCCCCTCCCAAATTATTTTTCTTTGTGAAGAAATTTGTAGAATTTTTGGTCGTAAGTTTCCTGAAATAAACATGTTATACTTGCATAACTTATCTACTTGATATTATTCAGATTTATTCTGAATAATATATCCAAGATATTCACAATATTTAGCTTGTATATAATATGATTATATTCTCCTAATTATAGCACACAAATTATTCGCTGGAAATAACCAAGGAAAAAACGATTCTTTTATGCTGATGAGTGAGATCATTCATGAGGCTAGACCTTTACAAGTGGTCCTGTGAATTTAAGTGTGATGAATATTAAGCCACTGGTCCCTAGATTGGTCTCTTAGGGGTTGTTTGGTTGATATAAAAATTCTTGGGAAGTAGAACTTCCTAGGAAGTAAGATAAGGTGAAGTTGTTTGGTTGACAAAAATGTAGGAAGTTGTACTTTCTAGGAATAACTACTTCCCACATATTGGAGGAAGTTACTTACCTAGGTCCCCTTAGGTAAGTAGAACTTCCCATGGGAGGTTTTTTCTTCCCCTGATCAACCAAACAACTTTTACCACGTCCTAGGAAGTGAAACTTCAAGGGAAAAACTATTTCCTTGGAAATATTAATTCCTTGAAATATTAATAAATAAGCCCTTAATATTCATACGCTTACTCTTTACTTATCTTAAAAACACATGCGAACCAATGTTCCTAATTCTTATAATTCCCCTTTTTTATTTCCACTTCCCCAAAAAGAAAAAAAAATAAAAAACAAACAATTATTGACAAACATACAGACCAACTAAGACTATTACAAGTCTTCAATTGTATTCATGCTCCTCGTGAAGTTGAAGCTTTCGTAGAACCTTTCAGTGTTTAAAAGACCTTTGCCTTCACCAGAGAGGCTTCAAAGAGGCAGGGAAGCCCCAGTAGTCGAGTTCACCACAGCACAGTAAGGATTCTCATTGCCTTGGCAGCCATGAAGGATTGGAAGTTGCATCAATTGGATATCGATAATGTATTACTTCATGGCTATGTAGAAAAGGTATCTAGATGAAACCTCTCCCAAGTTATGTAGGTAGAAATGAAGGAAAAGTGTGCAAATTGCACAGAAGCTTGTATGGGTTAAAAGCAGGCATCTAGGCAATGGAACATTCAGTTAAGGAAGTTCGTGCTAGAGAAGGGTTTTGAACAATTAAAAGAGACTACTCTCTTTTCTGTAGAATAAATGGAGATAAGTTGTGCATTATCTTGGTTTATGTTGATGTTTTTTGATAAGTGGGGATGATGTAGATTGCATTGTGAGCATCAAGAAGGCATTAGTGAATCCACAATGAAAGACTTAGGAGAAATGAGGTATTTCTTGGGTTTGGAAGTTGCTAGCTTGAAGAGAAGATGGGATCATGTTGAACCAGAGAAAGTATGCTATGGATATTGTGGAAGACACACGAATAAATGATTGCAAGGCAGTCAAATTTCTATTTCCAAAAGGCATTAAACTCTCCACTGATTAAGGAGAGTTCTTGCAAGATCCTGAAAGATACATGAGACTGATTGGTAGGTTGTTGTACCGCAACTTGAGCAGACCTGACCTTTCTTATTCTCTGCAGCACCTCAGTCAGTTTATGAGCTACCCAAGAGAACCACATTGGAATGCTGCTCTCCATGTGGTGAAATATTTGAAGGGCACTATCAGTCAAGGGCTTATTTATCCCTCAAAGTTAGATATTTCAAAGACTGGATTTTGTGATGCAGACTGGGGATCATGTGCATCTAGTGAAAGATCTCTAAGAGGTTACTATGTCTACATTGGAGGGTCCTTAGTCTCATGGAAAAGAAAGAAGTAGAAGACAGTTTCTCAATCTTGTGCTGAATCTGAATATAGAAGCATGTCCCAAACTGCTAGTGAATTAGTTTGGATTAATGGAATTCTTGAAAATCTTCACTTTAACATTCTTAAGCCAGTCACTTTATATTGTGACAACTGACAACAAACCAGCACATTAGATAGCTCAGAATCCAATTTATCATGAGAGAATAAAACATTTAACTATGTAAGAGGGCACATTGAGGAAGGTTTTGTCTCAAGTTAGACCTTTGTTCCATGGATAAAATCCAACTTGAAAGGGCGGGTGAAGAAATTACAGCAAGTCATGTGAATAGCTTTGCTTTATACAGTATACTTAGCGTAGCTTTGTAGTCTTTTTCTTAGTATCGAATCATGGTATTCTTAGGTTTATTTTGTCTGTTTTTAGAGCTGTAAAGTTGGACAGCTTGCTAGTTTTTCATTGATTAAGGTTTGTGTATATATACAAACATAGTGCAGGATCCCTAGGCAGCTTTTGTAAGAAAGTTCTGCGCCGTTTTTGGTGAATGAAAAACACACGAGCAGATTAAGCCTTGTGAGAATATCATGATGGTGTCAAAACAAGGCCGCATCGTATCGTATCGCCCGTGTGGTAAAGGTTTTCAAAACTACCGAACCGATATTACCCGCATTGTAAAGGTGTAAAAAAAACCGCAGGCAGGTTATAGGGAATTAGGGATATCTCATGGTTTAAGCCGATATTTAGTGGTACGACAACCGCATTATTCCCGTTCCCGCATCACCGTGACCTTTACGCGACCGTGACCGAAACCGCATTTTCGAACTATGATATCATCTGAAAGTTATTAACTTTCTTCGCTAACTCCCTTTATTAATTTTTCCATAAAATTTTTAAAATTTATTTAAAAAAAAAAAATGCTTGATGCTACACTAAAACTTAGATACCGGGATTAATATACAATAAGCTTGGATCCTAGCAGCTACTAGGCCTAAATAATCTTTTTTTGTTTCTGGATATAATACATATATATACATGATGATCAAATAGTAATTGTCTTTATTCACTCTAATCATGGCATGCAATTTCTATGAGCTGCACGATTGAGTGCAATCTTGGGCACAACACGTTTGCTTTTATTTGGGTGGTGGCTACATGCAATGATCAAAAGAAGAAAAGCTATCCAACAAAGAGTTAAAATCTGTGAGAAAAATGGTGGTTTGTTGTTGGAACATCAAATGTCTTCTGATCAAGGAATATTTTAGAGAACAAAAATCTTCACCGTTGACGAATTAGAGAAAGCCATTGACCACTTCAACCAAAATAGAATACTTGGACAAGGAGGCCAAGATATTGTGTATAAAGAAATGGTTAGTGAGGGGAAAATCGTTGCCATAAAGAAGTCTAAGGTAGTTGATGAAAGCCAACAAGGGGAATTCATCAATGAAGTGATTGTCTTGTCACAAACTAGTCATATGAATATAGTGAAGCTACTAGGATGTTGTTTGGAATCAGTATTCCCGTTACTAATTTTTGAGTTTATACCAAATGAAACTCTTTTTAATCATATTCACTACCAAGTGAAGAGTTCCCAATCACGTGGAGAATGCGCTTGCAAATTGCTTCCGAGACATATTAAATCTTAACGTACTTTTGGATGATAAGTATGGGGAAAAGTTATCAGATTTTGGGACTTCAAGATATGTGGCTACGCATAGATCCATGTAACTACTCTTGTCATGGGAACATTTGGTTATTTGGATCCAAAGTACTTTCAATCTAGTAAATTCACTGAAAAGAGTGATGTTTACAGTTTTGGTATGGTCCTTGTTAAACTTAATAAGGACAAAAGTCAATACGTGCTATGACTAAAGAAGATAGAAGTTTGGTTTCCACTTTCATGGTTTCTTTCTCATATGGAAAACTCACATTTGCTTGATATTGTGGATTCTCAAGTCTTTTTTTTCCGAATGGGAATGGGAAATTATCATTAATAAAACGCCATACGACATCTGCAACAATGACAACCCTTACATAAAAGATAATCTAAACATCAATCTGAAAGTTTTCATCCATGCTACAAATATAGACGCTTCGGATCCTTGTTATGATATGGTAATATTCCAACCATAATCGATTTTAGATGACTCAACATTGTTAAAACTTGATGTAATAGTAACCTGGAATCTGACCTTCATCTCGATATTCTTGATTTTCAACCAAAGAGAACAAACTCGCATATTTTCAAAATGACATTTCACCGATTCCACAAATCTGCAAGACAGCTTCCAAATCTATATCCTTGGATCTAGACACAAAAAACAAACAAAAAAAAAAGAGAACTAACACACCCACCAGTAGGGGGTGACTACAAAACCCACGAAGGGGAAAAAAGCCATCGCACACATGGGACTTATTGAAACCACAAAGCTGACGAAACAAAGAAAGAAAAAAGAAAGGGAAGAGGAAGAGGAAGAGGAAGAGGGCTCGACGGCCGCATTCGAGGCGGCAACTGCCGAGCCCCCCGTAGCTTGGGGTTGACGCTCAAGTTGAGCTTTCCTTTGGGGAAATGTTTCTAGAGATTCTATAATTAAAGGCGCGACTTGCACAAGACATCGATCACTTTATTCCATTGAGATAGGCATTCAATTTTTGTTTTTGTGGATTCTCAAGTCTTAAAAGAGGGTTCTAAGGAAGAGACTTTTACTATCACTGATCTTGCTAGGCGATGCCTAAATTTGGATGGAAGGAGGAGACCTACTATGAAAGAAGTTCTACTCGTACTAGAGATGATAGAAACAGTCATGTCATGTCCAATTACCCCAAATTAAAAAACGATTTCCTGCTAAGAGCCTAAGACTAAAATAAGCATGTATAGTACTATAGGTTGACGAACTCTTTGCAGAAGGTGATAAACTTCCTATGTTTTTCTTCTTTTTTCGCGCCTTTTCTTATGTTTGGTTTGGTGTTATTTATTTTCTTTTATCTGGAAAGTCCCTTGATGTTTGAACACAATCTTTATGCTAACTAGTGAATTGTACGGAAGAATAAACTTTGGCTAAATTTGGCATATTATTTATAAGTAATTAGATAATTAGATTAAATCAAAAATATTAATGGTTGTTTTATGAACCTGTTCTTCCTCGGCGCGGGCACGTAACTTGGAGGCAGCAGCACAAATACAACCACAGGGAACATCCACATAGCCATATAACTCATTCCACAGACTTTGAAACTTATTATAATAGGACACAATCGACTGTTCTTTTTGGCGAAAATGATGATACTCAGATTTTAGTTGATTAATCCGAGGGGCATTAACAGTAGAGTAGCATTCTTTCAAGTCAGTCCACAGATCCGCAGCAATATTATGAGAAACAATACTAGGTTGTATGCTGATATCGACAGAATTGAAAATCCATGAACCTATAATTGAGGTATTAGATTTCCAAGCTGCGAATTCGGCCGACTTTTCATTAACAGGTTTAACAAAGTTGCCATTAGTAAAGCCATACTTATTTCTACCCTCTAAAGCATTGATTATAGCTTTGGTCCAAACATCATAATTGTCTCCGGTTAACAAGAAGTACTTAGTTAAAGAATTACCAGGGGCCTTGTGGAAGCATCATGTATGAGTTGTAGCTTCTTACCATTACCGTTGCCATTGCCACCTTGCATTGAAGCCAAGGAAGAGGATTATGTGAGCAACCCGCTCTAGAAAGAGAAAACAGAGATGGGCGAACAGAGTCGCTGGACAAAGGAAGCCTTGCTGGGGATTGGAAAAAAAATCGAGACTTTGAAAAGAAAATTTTCGGATCTCAAACCATTGAATATGATACCATGTAGAAATCTGAGGAATATTTTTGTGTCTTGTATTCAATGCGAAACAATTACAAACTTATAGCTAACTAGTTTTACTGACCACAGGAAATCCTATTATATTAGGTAACTATTAACTAGGATAAACATGCCTAAAAGATAGGAAGTAAATCTTAACAGAATATTATTTTCAATATATCACAATAGCAAGTCACATTTTGACAAACTGCAGATATACATGGTTCATGGAGCTTAAAGACACAAACTTACGGTGTTCACGTTTCATTTCTTTGTTAAGATTATACATTTATAGTATGCTTATGATCTTGTAGTTCTTCGTGCGTAAACTTATGGTTTCATTTTGGCAGTTAATGCATGGATTACTTGGATTCACCATGGGCTCTTTGTGGAGGTAAATGATGGCCTTTCATATATCAAATATGATAGATCATCAACCACTTGCTTCATCCTCCACCCATCCTATAGTTGCTCTTTGCTACGTTTCTGCTCTATGGTTCGGCAAATCTTTGATGTTCTTTCTGCTTGATAAAGTTCATCTCATTTTTGTTGGATCCGTTCATGTCTGGCATATCCACGTTGATAATTATTGCAAAAAGTAAAACTGCATTTGGACAGACAACTAAAGTGCTTAATTTGATTGTTCTTCCCTGATGATAGATGCGAAGATAAAATACAGGAATGCTAAAAAATCTGACTTAAGGAAAAAGATGAATCTGAAGGGGAAAATGAGATTCAAATAATGGTCTGATTTAGGTACACAAACACCCCTGTATTTCTGTGAAAGGGGGATTATATGGTTCTTTTTTCTTAGAAGTAGTAAACTAAGATCCTTCATTGTGACTACATAAGGTCACCCTTGATGCTTGGGATGCAAATGTAATCAGTGTACTATGTATACTTGCCTTGTATGTTAACAAGGAACAGCAACTGCATTTCTTTGTGCATAAGTGCTTAATTTTTACTTTTGATATATATTTTGAATTTTTTTTTTCAAAATTCTAATGTTGTGTCACTTGATAAAAGAGAATTTGTATTTCTAGATTCTAGAAAGTGCAATTATTAAGGAAAATTCTTTCTATATTTTATTTATCCAGTGAAATAATCGGTTCTTGCTTCAGTGCTACCCGGAAAACAGCCCGAAGACATTCATTGTTATACAAGACCTCTGTTTAGTGTTACCATTTTGGTTCAAAAGGGGGAAACAATGCTCCAAGTTTGTGTCCTTCATTTCATGTATTTGTTATGTTTAGCCGTCATGTTATTCCTCATTTAGCTTGTAGAATGGAAAAATCTTAAGTTCCATCTGTGAGTGCAAGAAGTTCAAACATCATGCACAAGCTGACTGACAAAAATAGTATGACATCTACTTTAGCTGTTGTAGAGTCCTTGTTATAATCGTAAAATTGATGTCGTTTCCATGCGTTTAGTCTGCTTTGGGCAACTGTTTTCTGCTTCAGTGATTGTCATTGTGGAAGCGTAGAGGGGCTCCACTTGAATGTTTTCATAACTGCTTATTAGTAGTATTCTTCTCTTCTGTTTCTGCTGGCTGCGTAACTTTTTTTGTTGGCCTTTTAATCCTCCTTTTTCTTCCCTTTTTCGCCGTTTTGACTGCTTAGGTTGCAAGTGAATTGGAGGCTTTCAATCTTTTTGTGCACATTGGTAAAGTTCTTCTCCAACTTTACCTGAAAAGTTAATTTGCTTCAGACTAGTTGAGCTTTACTTTAAGTTATTGAGAGTAGTGAGAAGTTGAGAACAATGTCTTTTGTTTGAGATGCAGGTTCGAGCAATAGGAGCCTTGGGATATGTTCTAACATCCTCGTTCTTGATCAGAGAAAACATACTTGCTTTGGTAACTAATCAAATCCTTTTTATTCGTATCTTTTCCTTTACTTACTCAACAACACCTGACAGTGTTACCCAATCCCTTTGTTGCAGATTACAATCAATGTACATGCTACTCTCACTTTAATATCCAACTCATTAGGATTTAATACAGTTCCATCAATGAATACTATATACGGTATATTTGGTATTCTGGTAAGACTTCTATATCTGTCCAAGCATCAATCAAAAAAAGAAAAATTCAATTCGTATTATGAAGTCACTGAGCTTAAATTCTCTTCTCTGGCAGCTCTTGCTTAATTGCAGCTTCTTCGTTTTTCTTCTGCACATTCTTTATGCCTTGTTCTTGACTAGGCTTGGGATGAAGGCGTCATTGGTGTTGCCAAGATGGTTAATGAATGCACTATAGTACCTATTACCTGCTGTTGTTGGACTGCTATCTTATGACTGTAAGTTGTAGTATACTAAATCACTCTACTACACAAGATCAATGATACCATTTACAACCATGTCTATCTGTATAGCTCCCTTGAGAAAAGGGTGTCCTAACTTTCCTCATGTATCCGGAAAAAAAAAGTTTTCCCTTGGTTTGGTATGTACTGTGAAAAGAATTTTATCACTTCATTTTCTACACAATCTGTCATCAGATTCAATTTATTGTCTGATGTCTCCAGTGTTAAAAAAAACGCTTGCCAATATTTGGTATCTCGCGTAGTGGTAGAGTGAGGCAAAGACTTGCGGGAACAAGGGCGACGAGGTTGTAGTTGGTCTACAAATAATAGTCTTAACTTACTATTTAAGTCAAAAGGGTCACTTAAATAGTAGTGTAAACTAAAAGTGACATTTTTAATTTTTTATAAATAATGAGAAAGTCTTATGATGAGACCGTCTCAATTGAGAATTTAGAATTTGCCATGACGTTACTAGTGTTGAGCTTAAGCCTATTTGAAGCATTGCAGGCTTTTCACATGAGTCATGCTCTCCATTTTGCAATTTGGAGATATGATCCATGTCATTGATTTCGTCTCGTTTATGGGGTTATGTAATAATAGTCATAGAAAATATGTCCATAATTCTGAAATTTATGATATATAATTTCTGAATTATCCCATTGTAATGTATACTAAAAGAAAATAAAATATAATTTTTTGTAATACGTTAGTTCGACTTTTACGCTTATATTGAGACAAATCTAGCAGTAGTATAAATGTATAATAACACATGTTTTCATGTATTAGCAAAAAGATAAGAAAAAAAAGGCATAATGCAATTTGAGATATGTCCGAGTTACATATTAAAAGATGCTCAACAGTTTACCTAAAGTTTCAAGTTCGAGTCAACCCAAGGAGTCTAAGTGCATCTCTATTTTTTTTTTATTTAATTGTAAAAATATGTATGTCCCGGTCGAAATATATGATAACCTTGAATAACCCGAATCAATCAATTGACATCTCTTAACATAAAAAAAATTACATTATTGGAAATAAAGTAATATTGCAATTAAAGTGAAATTGTTTTCATGTATGTAATCATATTTAGAAATATATTATGGTGGTGTTTGTCTTAACTTATTTTTGCTTATTTGAGTTAATCTAAACTTATTAGATTTTATTTTGTTAGTATATCAAATTTTATTTATGTTTATCTGAATTTATTAAACCTTATTAGTTATTTAGTTTTTTTTTTTTTGAAGGAAGTTATTCTAGTTCTGATATAAACTTATTCAATGCTAGATATAGACAATTTTTCAAAAAAGTACAATAGCTCTATATGGCTTCTTTGGGGTTTAAAAAGAAAAAGAGCTATCTAGCATCTAGGCTGAATCTAGAAAAGGGGTAATATTCGCAATAATTGGGGGAGGGGGACGGGCGGCATCTTATCTGAGTAGAAAAGTAGTGCGTGAGTGTCCGAGAAAGGTCCAATGTCCAACAAATCTTGAGTCAGCTATCATTATTCATTATTCAATTTCAATTTTTTTTTTTGACAGGATTATTCAATTTCATTATCGTAATACAATTAGTACATCCATCGAAGAGAATCTGATTCTGCACTTGTGGACTGGACGCCACCTTCTGGCCCCACCAACACTCTCCCGATTTTCTGTATTTCAAGTAAGCAAGTAATGCTAAATTGCTAATGCATTCTTTCCCCAATAAGCCCCCAGATCCCCTAGGTAAGCATTAGTAGTAATAATTTATACTGGCATGTTTTAAAGAACACAAATTATAATATTAAAGAGAATTATTCTTTTCAATTCACACATTTTTAAGGTTGAACAGTTTTGATTAGCACATCAATGAAAAGTACTGGAATAATAAATAAAAAATCTCTATTTTGAAAAGTCCGTAATAAAAGATGATTTTGTAAACGCAAAAATCATGAAGAGTATTATTCATCACTACGTTAAATATTATTTTGGCACTGTTTGGCAAATAGAGTTTAGAGTTTACCTGTTAGAGTTTAGAGTTTTACTTTTTTTGTTTAGCAGATTTAACTAACTTTTCACATAAATGTGTTTGGTAAAACTTAGCTGATTGCTAAAAGCTTATTACTCTTTGTTTGTATAAAATGACATTTAAGGACATATTAACTCATATGTCAGTATTATAATTATGGGCCAAAAAGTCATTCACACATTCTCTCACCTAATCCTCTAAAGAAAAAGCTCCAAAGAGGAGCTTTTTCATTTTGAGAGTTTTAACCTCAATACCCTCTTGAAACTAGAGTAGTCGATGCGAAACGTGGTACGGAAACGGTTTAAACCTTGGGTGAATCGGGAACGTTGGGTTATTTTTTTACTTATTTTTTCAATAAATTTAAAATATTAGAACTCTTAGTAATCCTATCAAAATATAATTAAAAAATGATAATATAAATAATTTAAATCTACACACTAAAAAAATCTATTACTTTCACACTAAAAAAAAAGAGAAAAGAAAAAAATAGGAAGAGAGAGAAGAGGTCAGGTCAGCTAAAATAGGTAGGGGATGGTGTTGGGTGACTGGGTCCACGTGACTACACACAAGACACACACCCTTTTCTTTTTTCTTTTTGTCTTTTAGTAAGTAATATTGAAAAGAAAATAAAAGACTTGGCCCACGTTCTTTTTAAATTAAAAAAGTATTTGGCCCACCACACCAACTCTCCATCTTCTTCCTCTTCACTTCGAGCCTTCAACTGTTCACCTTCTTCAACCTGCCTCTGCAATTTCTTCGTTCCTCTGACCATCAACAACCATAAAAAATGGATGGAAACAACATCATTGGAATCGTCTCACTAGGGACGCAAAAAGCCCTAATATTATTCACCTATTTCTCATGAAACATCAAATTGGGGACGAGCGATTCGCGAACAGAGAACACTATATTTACCAAACACCCCCAAGAGTTTTTCACTAGTCAAAAATTCTTAAAAGTATATTCCAAAACTCTATTTTTTTCTCCAAAACTCTAATTGCCAAACACCCCCTTTATGTATTTCTTGGATTCTTGAATACTTCCCTTCAAAATTAAATAAGATTCTTGAATACTTCCCTTCAAAAATTAAATAAGATTCTTGAATACTTATAGTTTTTCGTCTTCCTCTTTTCTATCAGAATCCTGGTTTTTTTTTTTTTTTGATGCATAACGAGAGGGAAACCTCAGAAAATAAAGCAAACTAACAAACTAAAAACAACACTAGGGAGGGATAAAGCGTGGCATAGCCACTCCTACTACATCCTCAAATAAAATTCTACCTAAGTTTAAAGGGGGGACTTGAATCAACTCAATTTTGTTGTTCTGGATGACACCTTGATTTGCCAACCAATCTGCAGCTCGATTAAAATTTTAACTTCCCATCCTTTCGTTGCAATCGTTATCCTGCATGGTTGTATTATATGGGTGCACTCTCCGCTATAATCTTTAGAGCCCGTTAAAGCCCACACAGCAGCTTGATTGTCCATTTGTATCACCAATTTGGGAATATTCATTCGTTTGGCCAATTCCAACCCAAAATCTACCGCACGCACCTCAGCCATAAATGCATTGCAAGATCCCAGGTTTAGCGTAAAAACAATCTGCATTTTACCATTACTATCACGAATAAGGCCTCCTCCTCCAGTTGGGCCAGGGGAGCCTTTTGCGGTCCCGTCAGTGTTAAGGGCCATCCACCCAGTAGATGGTGCATTCCATCGAATATAAGCCTCCTGCCTGATGCTTCTACTATTATTTTGATCCACGTTCATTTCATTCAGGGCCCGCCAAGCTTCTTCAAAACGTGTCATCAAAAACTTAGCACATCAACTGGTAATTCCCTGAAAACGAGATAATTTCTCCAACGCCATAACCACCAAACTACTATAGCGAAGAATATAGGCCATGTTTCAGGGGACATATCATTCCTAGCTTGGACTTTGATGTTTCGAATTATCCATTGTTGGAGATTACCTGATCTAAAAGAGATGGAGCTTGATGGGCCTCCAACTTGGCGCCACACCTCCCTGGCTGCCTTGCAATCACGGAGTACATGGAGTGTAGTTTCATCTTCATTTTCGCACAGACCACAGCGAGGATTGTTAGTGAGGTTTCGTCTTGCTCGGTTTGCATTGCACATGAGTCGGTCATGCATTACAAGCCACCTAAATACTCTTATTCTTTGCTGGACTCTAAGCTTCCATATCAGATCCCAGCTTCCATCGCGCAAATTATTTTCATTCTCATTATTGCGGATTAGATGTAGAGCAGACTTTATTGTGAATTTACCTCTTGGTGTGCCTCCCCAGTATATCAAGTCTGCTATATTAGGATCTTCCTTCAAGATATGCGAATCAATCTGTTGAAGCATCATGGGAGGGAGATAGTTCGCAAAAGTGTCCCATTTCCATCCCGATTCAGAGTCCCACATGTCAGCTACTGTTGCTCCACTAATCTCATCTGGGATATCATGTGTAGCAAGGTCCCTGAGAGTTCGATCTGCTACCCATTTATGTTCCCAAAATAATGTTGAGGTTCATGTACCCGCTGCAACATGAGCACCCTCACAAAGGATTTTTGCATTCTCCGTGATCCCCTTCCAAACATTAGACATATTTGCTTTGGGTGCAAACATATCTATATCGCACCGCCCTTTGCAATATTTACTTTTGAGCACCCGTGACCAGAGTGCGTTGGTTTCGGTCAAAACACGCCATCCCAGTTTGGATAAGGTCGCGTTTGTTTGTCGAGCTGATCTTAGGCCAAGCCCCCCTCTTTCAGTCGGTTGTTGTAACTTCTCCCAAGAGATGAGATGAATTTTGTGAGTGTCTTCATCCCCACCCCACACAAAGCGACGAGTCTTCTTGTCTATGTCATCACATATAGATCGAGGTAACTTAGCAGTTTGCATTGCATAGGATGCGATCGTGGAAACTGTGGACTTGGTAAGCGTGATTCACCCTGCTAGAGATAAGTACTTCGATTTCCATCCTGCTAATCTCCTATCTATTTTTTCACAAAGGTACCCAAAGGTGTCTCTAGTAACTCTACTAGTGAGTGTGGGCATCCTAAGATACATTCCCAAGTCATTTGTGGTTTCAATCCCCAAGGCTTGACTCACCTGCGCTTTATCATCTTGACACATATTGTTTGAAAAGTAAACTCGTGACTTTGCGAAACTTATCTTGGAGCCCGAGGCCACACAAAATTTTATGAAGACAATGCTTTAAAACTGCAGCTTGCTCAATAGTAGCTTCCGCAAAAAGGATGATGTCATCCGCAAAACATAAGTTAGAGAGCCTCGGACCATTTCTACTAGCTTGTATAGGTTTCCATCTGCCTTCTATCAAAGCCTCCTCAATGATGTGATTTAGACGTTCCATACATAACACAAAAATGTACGGGAGAGAGGGTCTCCTTGTCTAATCCCCCTGCTAGGGGTGAATTTTTCAGTGGGTTCACCATTCCATAACACTTGCATCGACGAGGTTGTAATGCATTCCATAATTAAAGAGATGAGGAGTTGGGGAAATCGAATTTCTGAGAGAGTTTCTTGAATGAAGTTCCATTTCAATCTATCATAGACTTTTTCAAAATCAATCTTGATGGCCATAAACCCTTTCTTTCCTTGTTTAGTTCTCATGGTATGAATAACTTCTTGTACAATAACTAATTTATCTGTTATTTGCCTTCCCGGAACAAAGCTAGTTTGAGTACAAGAAGTAAGATGAGGCATCATAGGTTTAATTCTATTAAGAATGCATTTGGTTATGATTTTGTACACTACATTGCATAAACCTATTGGTCTGAATTGTGAAGCTAGCTCGGGGGTTTCAATTTTGGGAATTAGCAGTAGGAAGGTTTGATTTAAATTAGGCGGCATACCTCAACCTTCCATGACATCCACCACCAGTTTATAAACATCATCTGCAACTAACTCCCAATGTTTTTGGAAGAAAAGGGCCTGAAATCCGTCCGGGCCCGAGGCCTTGATCATGAGCGCCCCCATGTTTTTAACTGCCACTTCAACTTCACATCTCGTGTATGGCCTTGTCAAAGTGAGCCAATCTGCGTGAGTAAACTCCGGAAAAATGTCCACATGCAATTCGACATTATCATTCACTCCATCATCATTGAATAAATTAGCGAAGTAGGAAACTATGTTGCTCTTTACCTCCTCTTTATCATGAAGCCAATTTCCCTCAGGAGATTCCTTAATTGCTGAAATTCTATTGCGCCATCTCCTAGCTATAGTACTAAGATGGAAATAGGACGTGTTTCGATCCCCATCACTCAACCACTCCACACGAGACTTTTGGTACCAAAGGAGTTCCTCTTGAGCGAAAACTTCATCAAGTTTCTTTCTAAGTTTTGCCCCGAGTTTAATTAAATCTCAAGACTTAGATACAACCAAACTACGCTGCACCCCTGCTATGCGAGCCATATAATTCCGTTTTTGTTTGAAAATATTGTGGAAGGTATGTTGGTTCCAATCTTGAAGTTTATTGGCAAAGGACTCCAGTTGTTGTACCAAAGGCACATATTTTTCCCAATTCGAGCAGTTCGTCTAGAAGTTTCACTACAGCTGGAGCTTCGCTCCCATGAAAATCTGGTGTCATTAAAATCTCCGGCAAGGAGCCACGGTTTTCTATGAGAGGCTGCAAATTCCTTTAATTCCCTCCACAAATCCGCGCGTTTCGTAGGATCCGGACTTGCATAGATGGCAGTAAAATACCATGGTTCCCCTTCCACTCTCTTGATATCCATTGTTATATATTGGTCGTGCGTAATAATTGGCTCCACCGTAACTAACTCGGGTTTCCAGTATGCCCATATGTATGCCACCGCTAAACCCTTAAGCATCTACTCTAGAATGACCAGTGTAGTTGAGAAGCTTTGCTATTTTTTTCCGCTTGTTGACCACCCATATGATTCTCAACTAGGACAACCACACTTGGTTTGTTGGCACGAACTACTTCCTTGGAAGCCACCATAAAGGCTCTACTACCCGCTCCTTGCACGTTCCACACCATGCAGGAAATTGGTAGAGAATTAGGAGCTAAGTTAGGGATTTCATCTTCCATTAAAGGGGGTATTGAAGGCAACGGAGTCATATATGCATCAATCAGAAATCGCAACAAACGATTAATGTTATTCGGGATTAATAGGGTCACTATTAATTCCGGAGGCTCCGAGTGTGGCTCCGCCCAAGTCTTCATTCTCACTTCCATTATATGGGTCAGGGGGTCCGCAATACCCAAGTAGGGAATTCCCATCTGCTGGTAGATTTTGTGTGAAGAAGTTTCATTGTTTCTAGGTTTCTGTTTAGATTGATTAGAGTCATTTTTGTTATCATTTTTTTTCTCCTTGAGGATCCATAGCAAAGGTAGGAAAGTTTAGATTACCTTGTTGCACTCTAAGGGAAGAATCCCCAAGATTTGGTGTTTCAAATTCGGAAATTTTGGTTATTTGGGAGTCATTTTCGGTTGCCTTATTCGACTCTCTCAAATCAATGTCATCTAAGTTAACAGCTTCCCCTACACTTAAGGGATTATCTTCTTGATTTGAAATCACCATGAATCTCGACCCATTTTCCGCTACTCTAGCTGCTGAGTTTGAATTTTTAGCGGGAATTGTATTCTTGATTTTTGTTTTTCCAGTATTCACCGGAGTTTTTTCCGGTATGGGTTGCCTCTTGCGGACTGGCTTTTTCACCAGCATCCACAACCAAAATCTTCATGAACCTCCGGCCTGGGAGTTGTTTCACGCTCATTAACTTCAACATTATTAAGTTGCTCATTAATTTGATCAACTACCATGTCTTCATTGACATGAGATTGAATACATTGGGTATCAATATGTCCAAGCTTCCCACATTTAGAACAAATCATTTTAATACCCTCATACTGAATACACCAATTCTTCCCTTTTAACAAGAATTTAGCAAGTAGAGTGTAACACCCCGACAATTCTCTC
This sequence comes from Beta corolliflora, assembly GCA_947648045.1. Lineage (NCBI taxonomy): Eukaryota > Viridiplantae > Streptophyta > Magnoliopsida > Caryophyllales > Amaranthaceae > Beta > Beta corolliflora. Next base: position 29,167 of record CANSZD010001352.1, read on the forward strand.
TTTTCTAAAATACCTTTTTAACATAAAACTTAGAGAATCATCAAAGCATTATCGCCTGTGTGAAAACGTATCGGCTTATTCAGAATTTTGCAGCGGAAAATATAATAATAAACTTTATAAATAAAACTTAGTCAACTACAAAGTCAACTCCAAAAGTCAACCCAACAAAAGTCAAAGTCAAACTTAAAACCAAAACCAACTACGAAAAGTATAAACTCAAAGTATGATAAATAGACTACACAAGTTCTCCAATCCCGAACTCAATGATGCATCATCTTCAAACCTGTAGATGGACAATGCACTATTGATCCCTTGAGACTGCTCACCAAAATGGGTCATCACAGGATCAATAAGGCATAGCCATGATCAACATACACACACAAAAGCACGTAGTCAGCAAAGCTGAGTACTACATCCTAAATAAATAAATAATCCTAACATGATACTAATAAGTAGTAAGCAGGAATAAATAATAATATAATAACTTGCAGACAACTTTTACTGAACTAAACTTCACAATAATATTTTTATTACTTTAGATGGAATAGTCAATGGACCGAGTTGTCTAACTAAAACCAGCCTTCCCTTTGGAAGACGAAATACGGGCGCGACTCCGTATTCCCATGACCTACGATATCGAGGAACCATTAAAATAAAAATAGGACACACTGATCAATCCGGTCCCGGGAAAAGCCATGGGCTACCACCATGTATTCAAACTCCTAATTGTCCAACACTTCAGACGTGCACAAGTCTAAAGCTATTGCTATCCACGTTTCACTTTACATGATTTATCAGTTATTACTTATTATGACTCACAAGTAAGACAATCATTATAATCAATCAACAATCATAAACTTCCATTTTATTTTAGGATTAGATAAGTGATCTCACAACTTAACAACCCAAGATTAATTCCAACTTCATCCAATCTTCCTTATTTGTTGAACCTAGTCAACAACCAGACTACCTTTCATAGGTATAAAATATCAACTTACCAAATAAGGCCCTCGGTCCTTATACAGTAGTGAAATACTCAAAAGGGAACAACATGATCAATCATGATCCAAACCTATATATATATATATATATATATATATATATATATATATATATATATATATATATATATATATATATATATATATATATATATATATATATATATATATATATATATATCCCTCATATGAATTAATAAAATAAAGTTCCCAACCATATGCTTGCATCAATCTTCCATACAAACATAATATAAATCTCATAATCAACATGTTTCACACAACGGCATAAAACATGCAAATCTAACATAATAGAAATCATATATGAACTCAAAATAGTTCCTATACATGATACTACATAATTCCCATCCTTAAAATCATGATACTAAACCAATCAACACATAGGTATGTACGTACCTTATGTAGACAAATTGAGAGGCCACTTTCACAACCTTAAAAGTGCCTAAAGAGAATTCGCCGCCTAAAAACAACCAATATCAATTCACAATCAATCCTTTATGAATTTACATCAATAATAGAATACTTTAAACCCTTCTTAAAAGTGTTTAAAACCTTTCCCATCATAAAAACTTGATTATTAAACCTCCTAGTATAGTACTACTACACTAGTTGTTAAAAACTCTCAAAAACTCATGCTTTAAAATCATAAAACTCCATATCAATACTCCCTTTAAATTTCCAGCAATATTTTATATGTTAAAACTCCATTAAAACATATTTAGACATATTTAAATCATAAAAAAAATTCACAACTTATAATAAACTACTATGATTTTCCAACCTTTAAAACCCTAAAAATCCATGCTTTGATAATTAAAAATCCAATTCAAACCTAATATGTAAATCTGAATTTTATTTATTCAATACATAAATTATATAAACTTAGATTCATAAATAAATCATCAAACTAAAACTTTTAAACATAATCATATTAAAACAAATCATAAAAACATAAACTTTGAATAAAACTTAAGGAGGAAGAAAAGTAATCAAACCAAAGCAAGAAAAGGAGGAAGAAATGCCGACGGGCAGCGACGGCTGGCCAACGACTGCTTCAGGCGGTCGGTTACTGGTCGACGGGGAGGCAGGCCGGCGAAGCAAAGAAGTGAAAGCCGAAGGAGAGCTAGGACGAAAACCCAAGAGAGAGAAAAAGAAATAGGAGAACCGAAATTGTGGGAGGAAGGAGGAGAGAGAAAATAATTGTGTGGGGAAAATTTGGGGTTTATGGGGGTTTATATAGGTTCCCCTTGTGGGCTTAGGAAAAGGTAATTGGGCTCAAACTAGAAATCCTTTTCCAAGTCTAAAAGTGTTTGGGTTCCTCAAACCCATTTAGGAATCGTTTTCCAAATACAAAAACGTTTCAAATATTTCAAATATTCTTTTCAAAGCATGACTTAATAAAATACTTGACTTCCATAAATCATTAGAATAATTCATTTGACTTTCAAATAGTCAACCTTTGAAGAAATAAATCATTTAAATACTAAAATATACTTAAATATAAATAACTATACGCTAAAACATATTTATAAAATTCATAAATTTACGGGGGATTACATAGAGGTTTAGATAAATCTATCTCCACACTAATTCTCGTAAACTGACCTCTTTCAGCATAGGCCGTGGATTTGTCAATTCGAATTACCTTGCCAATTTTCGACCCAATCTTCATAAGGAATTCTTTGTCAAAATACTCAACCGAGAGGTTAGGGATTCGTACCCAAGTTGTTAGGACTTTGATAGAGGCCTCCTCTGGGATGAAGTTTGGGGACCATTTTCGAATTGTCAGATAAGTGTCATCGATTAGCCAGGGGCCTTGAGTGAGGACATGGTGGTAATCATCCGCATTGTTGAATCTGGCGATGAAATATTTGCATCCAATATCCGTGAGAGCTAGTTCACCCTTGAGTTGCCACTTCTTTTTGAGTTGTTTCATCAACCCCATGTAGCCTAGACTTCCATCAAATAATCGTATAATTAAAGTATTTAACCAATGTTTCCTGATTGCTTTCTTTTCTTCCTTGGTCAGGAGGATGATGGGTCATCGATCTGTGTCTTCAATGTCTTTAGGGGGCGAGATCATCATCCGACACATCTTCCTCATCATTAATCTCAAATTGAGAGAATTGATTGGCAGAATTCAAGGATTGGGAATCACGCATCAGATCCCTAAAGGAGACTGGGGGGTTATGAGCTATTGGTGGAGGGAAAGTTCCTCAAGGATTCCCTGGGTATTGGGGTATTTGGACTGCTTCAGCATGATCAGTTGCATCCAAATCCATGTTATGATTTTGATTACTTTTATCAAAAATCAAATGCGTGATTTTTCTTTTTGGTTTTTTGTTAGATCGATTGATTTGGTCTTGTTTCTCCGGTGGAGTTGGAGGGTGGGGAGAGAATTTCGTGGTTTCGGTTTTTTTTATTGATTAAGGGGTTAAAACTATCATTTAGATATTGCTCCCTTTTTTATTTATTGAATCTTCATTTTCTCTCTGCAAAAGAGTTGTTCTATTTATATACTATCTCTATATTTTTTGCTCTTTCTAATTACTTTTGGGAAGAAAAGGAGGAAGGCCTAATGGTGGATCGTTGGAGTTTCTTAGGGGAACTGTGAGAATAATGTAAGATTGGGGTAAACAAAAAACACACCTCAAAAAGAAAAGTGCAAAGAACAAAAAAGAACAGAGGTAGTTTTATATCTATCCAATATTGGCTTTAATCTCTTCTTATGGGAGTTTGGGTATTTTTTTTCATTTGCTACAATAAATTGCTTCATTAACGGGAATTCGGGATGTAGCGGTATTATGGGATTTGTCATTTTTTTCATTTATAATCAATAGATTTTATCTAGTTCTATACTTTGAAACTAAGCTTAGTTTGATAGACCTCCTCGTTGAAGATTGTATTAAACAACAATGTAAAAGAGGGTTTAAAGAGGTGTTAGATCTCATAAAACCGCAATTTTGCCATCGTTTAATTATATTAGATCTTTTTTTATATAATTTAGGAATTATGTTCATTAAAGCATCCAGAGTTACAGATTTAGACTTTTTCACAAACTTATAGCAACAATAAAATGATGAAAGCCTAAACATAGAGGCACAAAATGCATCGAGGGATGCATGATATCCATTACATGTATTAGTTTTGACTTATATTGTAGATATTGTATCACTTCAAATTAATGAATATATTTTTTATCTAACAAAATACTTTCCCCGTTTCTTTTTAAGGGACCTCTTTCTTTATTTTGAAGTGTCATAATAAGTAACTTATAGCTCAAATAGGTAAAAACGTTTCCACATTTTTACAAAATTGTCACGCAGTGTTACTTTACTCACTTAGTCACTTGATATCCCTTTAAGAATGTGGTTTCAACTTTCTCTTTCTAAACTCCTTGGTATGTCCCCACTTCTTCTCTCGATCACTTAAATAGAAACAGAGGAAGTATTATGTTATGTAAATTTGCATATGTGGTGAAATTTTGGTAAAGGTCGTTGTATAGTAAGTAAATTTTGTATAGATTGTCTCACTTAAAATTATTGTGAATTTGTTGTCCACGAGGATAAGTTTGTAAGTTTTATGAGTTACTCTTAGAGTAAAAAAGAAGAAGGTAAAAGTCAATTGTTACCTTAAAGAAATCACTTCTACTATAAATATATCTCTACTAAGGAAGAACAAAAAATTACCCTCTTCATATTTTGTATCATTGGGCTCCTAAATTATATCTATTCTATAAGTGAAGAGGGGGGGGGGACACCAAAAAAATGAACATTTAATTATTTTTTTTGAAAACATGGCATAATTCCCTCTCCATGATTATGTTTTTACAAATACAGAGCACCCTAAACAAATTATCGCTCCTCTCTCAATAATCTTCTTCCTCTTCTTCCTTCTAATAACTGTTATATTTTTATGCAAAACTTTATATGCTTCTGTACGCATCACGTGCATATAAGACTAGTTTTATAAAATATTATGTGTCCTAACCAATAATGCAATATCGAGATTAGAACTAAAGTATGAACTATGAAGCATCTTCTGAAATTTTGATGGTGATCAATTCTCTCAAAAATATTTGGAAAATCCCTTTGGAATTTAACTCGTTTATTTGGGATGTAGGTGAAGACTTAAAGAAGTCTCATCCAATCTCCATCTATCATTGTTTTAGGGGACTAATCAAGCAGTGGATTTCATGGCACACCAAGGGCATGAGTCTTCTTCTCTTTGTTATTGGTTTTCTTTCTCTAATCCTCTTTTCCTCTCAATTATCCGTAAGGATGCTTTAAGGTGGTCATTTGTTCGGGGTCATGCCTAATTTTCTTTTCCCAATTAAATAAAATATCATCCAGTCTCCATCTATCATTGTTATAGGGGACTAATCAAGCAATGGATTTCATGGCACACCAAGGGCATGAGTCTTCTTCTCTTTGTAATTGGTTTTCTTTCTCTAATCCTCTTTTCCTCTCAAATATCCGTAAGGATGCTTTAAGGTGGTCATTTGTTCGGGGTCATGCCTAATTTTCTTTTCCCAATTAAAAAAAATGAAGCATCTTGTACTGGATAATATTGTAAATAGAAGTATTTTAATGTACTTCCCCACATGCAATTAAATTATTTAAATTAATGGCACCAACAAGAAAAAACAATCAAATTATTTTTTTGGTCTCTCATCCAGTCATTGGTGGACGAATTATTGCACATATATGTGTCATTCATATACTCTCTAAAGCAATGACCAATATATAAAAGTATGAGTGTTAGAGAGAGAAACTCTAGAGAGAGAGAGAAAGTCCCAAAATGATGCTAAAGCCTTTCTAAGGAAAAACTGGAAGAAAAAAAAAGAAAAAAAAGGTAAAAAGTGGGAATCTTAGCGTGCAACCCCATCAGCACCCTTGTTCACCGCCCTCCCACAGCGTTCATGAACACCACCGCCTCCTCGGCACAAATCTTCTGCCTTCCATCACCGCACCGACCATCCTCAAGCCGAATCTCAACCCCGCCCTCCACCTCCTCTCCTCGGCATTCATTAGCAATTACGGCTTTGCTCCGGCGATGAAGCCGGATCTAAAGTCCCGTGGGGGTGTTCCAACCACCACCAACGCTCTCACCATCATCACCCTGGTTATCGGAAGTATGCCCAACCTCGTCGGCGTCCAGGTAAGTTTCTTTTCCCAGTTTTTGATTTCTAATTGTTTTTGGTTGGCCTCCATTACACTCTTTTAATTGTTGGATCCAGTTTTCTTTCAAATATTTTGTGCAAATTTGCAAAGCTTTCATTTGTCATCTTTGTGACCCTATCTTCCTTGGCTCTTTATCTAATTACGTATGAGTGGATTTCATTTTTTGACTTTACTATGCTAGCTGTGAATTGGTGCCCACTTATTGATTTACTATTCTGGTTCTTGTCTACCAATTATATTATGTTTATTTCAATAATCGTGACTTGGTTCTTCTGCACTGTTACATTAATTGTAGATATTCAGAGCTCTTGTAACCTGATTATTTATGGTTGAATGTCATTATTTCATCATGCTCTTTTGAGGAGTAGAAAATGCCTAGTTCCAAGCTTTGCGTTAATTGGCATAACACTATTTCGCTGCTTGGATTGCCTGTTTCATTCTCATGACATGATGCTTTTTAAATGATTTTTACTTAAATGGACATCGTCACTAACATTTAGTTCTTATGATTGCATAGCTGTTTTAGCTAACTTATACATGCAGAACCTTTTAGTTTTGTTGAGATTCATCATGCTTTTTCAATTTACCTGCTCTATATTATTTTTTATGGTCTTTCTCCAATGTACCTCTCCTCATGAATTTGTCACTTTTACAAATGGCCCTCCCTATATTCATTCCCTCCGGATTACTACTAGTTTAGAATGGCTCAAGCTTTGTGGAACATGGTCTTCTCAATGGCCTGGTTGGCAATTTATTTTGGTTTATTTTGGACTTTGGCTTCTCCATATGACTGAATTAGGTTGGCTTATGATAATTTTTTCTCTATCAAGCTATCTGCTGCAGAAATCTTTGGCTTCTCATGTAATTTTGCTTTCACCGGTTCCTTTTCAGCATTTTGATTGTACAATCATTGATTGCCTAATTTATTTTGGGTTGATATCAATTGTGTTAAGACTAAAGAAATATTTTATTTCTTTGATGGACTGGGTTTTCAAAACCTTATGGAATCGAATGCTTTGCCATTCGCAGAACAGGGGTGTCTTTCCACCCCCTCACGGTTTGTTCCTCTTTTTCAGGGTAAATTACAAGAAGGTTCAACCGATGTTCTGGAAATTCATTTTAATTACTCCTTTGGAATGGGTCTTCACGACCTTACGAAATCATGTGTTTTGCCACTGCCCTCTTTATCATAGAACTTTTTCTCTATGGATTATGGCCAAGAATTCTTCGATTTCTTCTATGGACTGGGTTGTTTCAACCTTATGGAATCGAGCTCTTTGTAGCTCGCAATTGAACAGGGATGGTTTTCCATCCCCTAATGGTTTGTTCATTGTTTTCAGGAAGCACTGCCTTACAACCAATGTCTCTTAGAGGCATTATGCGGGTGACATCCCCCTTTGCTTGGTAGAGGGTAAGCCCTCTTTCTGTGCAAACCCCCCTCTCCATCTTGGTCCGAGGATCGTAAGAATCTTCTACACTCAGTTCCCAATGGGTAAAGGTAAAACTGGGGTGCGACGGAGGAGCATAGCCCTTCATTGGTGCACACATTGTCTTTTATGAAAGTCCTATGTTGGAATATCCAAAGGGGTAAAAAACCCCAAGCTTTGAGTGAGCTTCTCTACCTAAAGAACAAATATAATCCGGATATTGTATTCATCATTGAAACCTTAACTAACAATAATAATAGCCACCGAATTCTTAAAGCACTTCACTTACACAATAAACTAGTTATTGACCCGGTTAACCATGTGGGTGGAATGTGGGTGTGTTGGAATAACTCCAATATTACAGTTTAAAATCACTATTCTCATGACCGGTTGGTTCATCTCGACGTTTTATACAAGCCACACAAAAAAATGTATTCAGTTTTGGGCACATATTGCCCGGCTTAAAATGTCGAAAAAGATGCATTCTGGACGTATTTGAACAATTACATTACTTCTCTACACTTTCCCTGGCTTCTGCTTGGGGACTTTAATGAAATGCTTTCTCCTAAAGACAAATTGGGGGGATCTCCGCTGAAATCAAATCAACTTAATCGACTACCATCCCTCCTCTCTGATTCTAACGCCATTGACATCCCGTGCCTCCAACAAGCTTACTCTTGGAGAGGTTTACGAAATAACAACCTTATTTTTGAACGAATTGATAGAGCTATTAGCCACAATTCTTTTTATGACGCGTTTAACAAAAGCACCATTTTTTATGGTTCGTTCACTGATACGCTCAAGTTATATGATGTTTTTGTGATATTTTAGGTGCATTTTGCTAAGGGATTTGTTCGTAATTGTTAACGTTTGCATATAAATCAAACTTAGCGGAAGTTCGGAGTTTTACGAGATAATTAGTGTTAGTGTCATGTGTTTCGAGCTTTTATGGTAAAATGGGTTTGAGCGATATACTTGGAAGTGTTCGATAACATTGCACCATCTCACCAACAACAACCAAGCTCCGCCGCAAGCCTAAGCCAAGCCCAGCAAGCTCTCGCGCGCGCAGCAAGCAGTAATCAACGCAGGTCGCACCTCGCGAGAAGGCTCGCACCTTGCGACCCTTGCCTCGCACCTCGCGAGCAGCTTCGCGAGTCGCGACCTCCTTGCCAGGCCCAGCTCTGCAGTGTGTGTTGGAGGCAGTAGCTCATCGCACGGTGCGACCAGCCTCGCACCTCGCGACCTGCTAGGTCGGTGTAATTGTCCGCTGATTTTTGGGCTTTAGTATAAATACCAAACTTTATTTTTGGGGAGAGGGGGCAGCACACTTGAGGAGAGGGAGTCTCCAAAACTCCATTCTTCTCTTATTATCTTCTCTTTTTAGTTTTCATTTTCTAGTTTAGTTTTTAGAGATTTCAATTATGGAATTGGCTTATGCTATGCCGATTGTAGCTTGAACTGTTCTTGAACAAGATTAACATGAAGCTTCAAGCATTATTGTGAGATCTTTCCTCTCTATTTAGTTTCTTTGATTATGGTTTAATTTCTATGATTGTGTTCTATGATTTTTGCATAATTATGCTAGGAACGTTACTAGTTTGATTGTGTAATTAATCTAATGCTAGATTTAAGAATAGAATCGGATTGTTTTATTCTTTTATCAATTTGTAGCAAACTAGGGAGTAACTTAGATGCAGATCGTCTTGGTTATTTCTTGGGGAAATTGAATCAACTGTTGAATGTTTATCGCGTGTATGACGTTAGAGGGGTCTATTGATTCTCTCGTGTTTATTCTTTGCTATTGGATTGAACTTAGACGCTGATCGGACTAGGTTATCCTTTAGTTAGGGTTTTATAGTCACGCTGATCGTGCTATTCAACTAAGAATAAGGAGAATACGAGATTAATTCTCGACATTAGATAATCATGGAAATAATTAGAGTCGAGGTTCAATGATTGATAATTAAATTGAAGTGGATGTTAATCGGATTCAAGATATTTCCATATTGATTTCTCATTTTATTTATTTGCTAGTCAGTTTTAGTTTTTTTTATAACTCATTTGAAAACCCCCCTTTTATCAGGTTATTTATTACCTAGTCTAATCTAGGTATTGATTCACGCTAAATATAAAACTTATCCCTATTTCCCTGTGGATACGAACCTTACTTCCCTTCTACATTTAATTGTAAAAGAGAGTAGGAGAAATTTATCTTTGGTTAGGTGCACACGACAAAGTCGCACCCACCAAATTTTAGCGCCGTTGCCGGGGAAACGGTGTTACTTGTTTGTATTTAGTGTATGTTTTTGGATTGTATTGCTTATGGTTTTTGTTTATGGTTAATACTCGTGCCACTAACAGAGAAAATTTGCAGTACGACCCCGAATTGGAGCTAACTCTTTTCAGGTTCAGGAAGGAATTGCGAGAAAGTTTTCTAGAATTACCTTTTGCTATTGAAGTGGAGAAGGAGCAAGAGATGCCTCCTAGAGCGGAAGCTCGTACATTGAGGGAGCTCACGGCTCCTAACCTTGATCAACAACCATTGTGCATCTCATTTCCGGCTCTTGATGAAGGCACTACTTTTGAATTGAAGCCGGGGTTGATACACTTGCTTCCTTCGTTCTATGGGCTCAATGGAGAAGATCCAAACAAATTTCTTTCGGAGTTTCACGTGGTTTGTACTAGCATGAAACCAAGTGGAGCAAAGGATGAAAAAATCAAGTTGAGAGCTTTTCCTTTTGCTTTGAAGGATGGAGCTAAAGATTGGTTATATTATCTTCCTCCTGGTTGTATTTCCACTTAGGTTGAAATGAAGAAGCGATTTCTGGAGAAGTTCTTTCCAGCTTATAAGTCATCAACATTAAAAAAAGGAAATCAGCAATATTGAGCAGAAACACGATGAGTCTTTCTACGAATATTGGGAGAGGTTCAAGAGACTTTGTGCTAGTTGTCCATATCATGGCTATTCTGATGAAGACCTCATTTTGTACGTTTACAATGGTTCTTCTGACGAAGATGTGCGAATGGTGAATGTTGCTAGTGGAGGTTCTTTCATAAACAAAACCCCAACTGCAGCTAGAGAACTCATTGAAGAACTAGCTGAAGGCTCGAGACAGTTCAGTAGAAGATCGAATCATCGTAGAGAAAATGTTGAAAGTCCAGGTTCTAGCTCTTCAAAGGCCGAGGATCAAGTACAAGCTCTCACATCAGTGATGCGTGAGTTCATGGTAAAGAATAATAGAGTTCAACAGGTAAAAGCTTGTAGAATTTGTTCTTTAGATCATCATACTCATGTTTGCCCTCAAATGCAAGAAGAATTTAGGGAAGAGGTCAAAGCTATAGGTTTTCAAGGCCAAAAAGCATTACAGAGACATGATCCCTACTCCTATGCTTCCGAGCAAGGGTGGAGAGATCATTCTAACTTCGATTTGGCAATCAACATCAACAACAAAGACTATAACAGCCACTACCACACCCTTATCCTAGGCCCCAAGGCCAAGACTCGAGCTCTAGCATGTCCACCGAAGAAATGTTAAATGTTTTAACTAAAAATGTGACTAATATGCGGGGGTAACATGGTGCGTTCCAAGAGGAAACTCGATCGAGCATCAAGAACTTGGAGAACCAAGTCGGCCCAAATCACGGAGCCGTAAACCAAGTTAGAGGCTAGGGATTCGGTGAGGTTGCCATCCCAAATAGAGCTCAACCCTAAAATGAACGTGAGTGCTATCACATTGAGGAGCGGAACAGAGATTGCAAGCAAAGAGAGATTGATGGTTCAAGACAAAGAGATCGAGGAAGAGGCGATCGTGCATGAACCAACAACAGATTCTAAATCATCGCCACCTTAACAAGAGGAGCAAGTCCGAAAATCACCTCCTCCACCATATGAACCAGAGCCACCATTTCCCGAGGTATTGAGAGAAACCCGCAATGCGGAAGCGCAACAAAGACATTTACGAAATCTTTCGTAAATGTGAGGTAAACATTCCCCTTTTTGATGCTTTAAATCAAGTACCTAGGTATGCTAAGTTCCTTAAAGAATTGTGTACTTCGAAAAGAAAGCAAAAACAAAAGGTAGTGCAAAAAGTGAAGGCTAGCGAGCATGTCTCTCGCTATCTTTCAAAAGAAATTACCTCAAAAGTGCAATGACCCGTGCATGTTTACCATCCCATGTACTATAGGTGACACCATGTTTCCTAAAGCCATGTTAGACTTAGGTGCGTCAATTAATGTGATTCCATATTCATTGTATAAGTCTTTGAAACTTGGCAATTTGCATGAATCTGGTGTGGTGATTCAATTAGTTGATAGATCCAATGTTTATCCTAGGGGTAAATTAGAGGATGTGTTAGTTAAGGTTGGGAAATTGCAATTTCCTACTGATTTTTATGTTTTGGAGATGGAACCTGATAAGCATGCCGCCCCAATCCTTTTGGGGCGACCTTTCTTGAAAACATCTTGCACTAAAATTGATGTTTGCTACGGCTCTTTGACCTTGGAGTTTGAGGGGAAGGTAGAGGCATTTGATATCAATGATCCTAAGCTTCTACTTAAGGATGATAACCCACTTTGCTCTATTAACATTGTTGACTCTTTATTGCATGATGTTCTTGATATTGAGCAGGTTGATGAGTCGATGAATGCTGATGATGTCTTGGTTGAGGATTGTGTGTCTCCTACTAACATGCAGGTTATGGTGCCGGAGTTGAAAGAGCGAAAAAAGCCTCCTAATTTACCTTGTTTTGAAACTGTACCACTAACGATGCATTGCAAGAGTTCTTCTCAATCTGTTTTGCAGGTACTTGAATTGGAGGTTGACATGGAGCCACCATTGTCACACCTGGAGCACAAGCCTAATTATTGAGCTTAAGGTACTAAGTCGAGCTAACGACTTTAAACAACAGCGCTTCTCGGGAGGCAACCCGAGACCCCTCTTTATTTTCTTTCTTTTTCTTTATTTCTCATCAAATTTCCACCACCACAACAAATTTCTTTCCACCCACTACCCACCCACTAAAAAGAACCACAACAAATCTTAATCCACTTTGAGCCGAAATCCACAAAAGAAAACCCGTTGGGAAGAGTTCAACCGCTACGAGTTGGCGAAATTGAAATGGTGAGATTGTTGTATCTTTTCGATCTCTTAAGCTAGGTGCAAATCTCAAAAATTTTAAAAAAAATTGAATTTGTCATTTGTTTGAGTGATTCGAGGGAGCGGGTTGTGAGTTGATTTATGAGATTTGAGTTGGTGTTGTTAAGAAATTTGAGTTTGACGGATTGTTTGTCATGAGTCTTGAGCATTCGATCTTCGATTTACCCGATTTTTGATTCCCCCCCCCATTTTCAGTTTACTTTTTCTTCTAATTGTCGTCACATTGAGGACAATGTGAAGTTTAAGTAGGGGGGGAGGGTATTCTCATTCTCATGTATCTATGTTGTATGTATTACTTTCAAATTAAAAAAAAAAATGAAATGAAAAATGAAAAAAAAATATTAAAAAAAAAAGTGATGAAATGAATCCCGCTGAGTTGAAAACCCGCATGGGCGGGCGACTTGGGCAAAAATGGGGGCCCGGATAGGTTGAAAACCCGAAAGGCAACCTATGCAAAAAAGTGGCTTATATTGAGCGGGTAAGATGGTGAGATGAAAAAAAAAATAAAAAAAATTGTGAGAAGCTAGGATGAAATCCCGAAAGGGCTCCTAGGCAAAATGAGAGATTAAATAGAGAATTATGTATTTTGAAAACTCATTTGCCGGAGTTGGTTTCATAAGGCGGATGGCGCTTTCTTGGTTATTTCATCCTTGATTTTGTAAAGATTTGTTTATACTTGGCTTTCGCATTCTTTTGATGATTTTTGGTGAATTGGAGGTCATTGTTGAAGTTTAAGTCCTTAGCCGGTAAGGATTTAAACTTGCATTGGTTAGCCGATTGTTTTGGGAGTAAGCATGGAATTTATCCCTTTTAGTTATTGTTCCATGGCTTGCTTGTTTAGGTTAGTGAAGTAGTTTTAGATCATTTTTTGAGGTTTGGGTGAGCTTGAATCTAAGTGTGGGGGAGTCATTGTCCCTTACGTTTAGGTTTTGAGCGGATTTTGTTAAGATGTGATGATGATGATGTAGTTGGTGGAGAGTGTAGGTTGGTGTCGATAATTTGGGTGAAGATTTATTTGGTGATCCGCATTTTGAGTTTACTCGAGGTCGAGTAAAGTTCGAGTGTGGGGGTATTTGATACGCTCAAGTTATACGATGTTTTTGTGATATTTTAGGTGCATTTTGCTAAGGGATTTGTTCGTAATTGTTAACGTTTGCATATAAATGAACCTTAGCGGAAGTTCGGAGTTTTACGAGATAATTAGTGTTAGTGTCATGTGTTTCGAGCTTTTATGGTAAAATGGGTTTGAGCGATATACTTGGAAGTGTTCGATAACATTGCACCATCTCACCAACAACAACCAAGCTCCGCCGCAAGCCTAAGCCAAGCCCAGCAAGCTCTCGCGCGCGCAGCAAGCAGCAATCAACGCAGGTCGCACCTCGCGAGAAGGCTCGCACCTTGCGACCCTTGCCTCGCACCTCGCGAGCAGCTTCGCGAGTCGCGACCACCTTGCCAGGCCCAGCTCTGCAGCGTGTGTTGGAGGCAGTAGCTCATCGCACGGTGCGACCAGCCTCGCACCTCGCGACCTGCTAGGCCGGTGTAATTGTCGGCTGATTTTTGGGCTTTAGTATAAATACCAAACTTTATTTTTGGGGAGAGGGGGCAGCACACTTGAGGAGAGGGAGTCTCCAAAACTCCATTCTTCTCTTATTATCTTCTCTTTTTAGTTTTCATTTTCTAGTTTAGTTTTTAGAGATTTCAATTATGGAATTGGCTTATGCTATGCCGATTGTAGCTTGAACTGTTCTTGAACAAGATTAACATGAAGCTTCAAGCATTATTGTGAGATCTTTCCTCTCTATTTAGTTTTTTTGATTATGGTTTAATTTCTATGATTGTGTTATATGATTTTTGCATAATTATGCTAGGAACGTTACTAGTTTGATTGTGTAATTAATCTAATGCTAGATTTTAGAATAGAATCGGATTGTTTTATTCTTTTATCAATTTGTAACAAACTAGGGAGTAACTTAGATGCAGATCGCCTTGGTTATTTCTTGGGGAAATTGAATCGACTGTTGAATGTTTATCGCGTGTATGACGTTAGCACGTCTATTGATTCTCTGTGTTTATTGCTGCTATTGGATTGAACTTAGACGCTGATCGGACTAGGTTATCCTTTAGTTAGGGTTTTATAGTCACGCTGATCGTGATATTCAACTAAGAATAAGGAGAATACGAGATTAATTCTCGACATTAGATAATCATGGAAATAATTAGAGTCGAGGTTCAATGATCGATAATTAAATTGAAGTGGATGTTAATCGGATTCAAGATCTTTCCATATTGATTTCTCATTTTCTTAATTTGCTAGTTAGTTTTAGTTTTTTTTATAACTCATTTGAAAACCCCCCTTTTATCAGGTTATTTATTACCTAGTCTAATCTAGGTATTGATTCACACTAAATATAAAACTTGTCCCTGTTTCCCTGTGGATACGAACCTTACTTCCCTTCTACATTTAATTGTAAAAGAGAGTAGGAGAAATTTATCTTTGGTTAGGTGCACACGACAAAATCGCACCACCATTCACAGTTTGAGATCATGCTCCAGTAATATTCTCCTCCAACGAAGGAGACTACTATCGCCCACCGCCATTTCGGTTCCAAAACTTTGGGGCTTTAGATAAGCATTCACACTATATTGTTAAAAAGAACTGGAACATTCCAATCACAGGCTCTCGATTTTTTCGCATTCAACAAGAACTCATCCGTATAAAAACTGATCTTAAAAATTGGGCTAAGACCAACTATAGACATATGTCCAATAAACTAGTTACAAATGAGGAAAAAATAAAGGAATTACAGCTAAAATTATGGCGCCAGCCTTTTAATGACATTTTAATTAAGCATATCAATCGGTTGATTATCCAAAGGGAAAAACTTCTTCTATTTAATCAGAAAGCTTGGGGTCGCTCTGGTAGAAAAGTATGGTTAACTCAAGGGGATCGCAACTCTCGCTTCTTCAATAATAGGATGAAAAAATCTATGGCTAACATGACTATTTTTAGACTAAAAAACAAAGTAGGGCAATGGGTTGATTCTCATGACGACCTAACTCACCTTCTGTCTGATTCATTCAAAAATCGTTTTCAATCCGCCCACTCATCTATCAGGGAAATTAATTTGAACTTTCTCCAACCTTTTATCTCTACAGATGACGTGAACTCTTTACTTGCTCCTGTCACGTCAGAAGAAATAAAAGATGTCTTCTTTGATATTAACCCGCTTAAAGCGCCTGGATCCGATGGATTTAGGGGTAAATTCTATCAGGCTTACTGGCCCATCATTGAAAAAGAATTGGTCATTGCCGTCCAAAGTTTCTTTCATCATGGTAAATTGCCCCCGTCTTTGAACCATACTTTGATAACCCTCATTCCCAAAAAAGAGGCTCCTGAATCTCCAGATCATTTCAGACCAATTAGTTTAATTAACACTATTTACAAAGCAATTTCAAAACTTCTAGTAAATCGCCTCCGTCCTATTTTGCAACGGGAAATTAGTCCCCTTCAAAATGCTTTTACTCAAGAACGCTCTATTCATGACAATATTTTGATTGTTCAAGAGGCTCTGAATACATTTCAAAAGTCTCAAAATAAAATAGGATGGTGTGCCCTAAAACTAGACATGGAAAAAGCTTATGACCGGATCGAGTGGGATTTTCTTTGGCAAACTCTCAAGGCTTTTGGTTTCCCTCACACTTGGATCATCTGGATTAAGGAATGTGTTAGTAATGTTTCCTATTCAATCAAAGTAAATGGTCAACCCTCCCCTTGGTTCCGACCATCTAGGGGTCTGCGACAAGGTGACCCCCTGTCACCTTACCTTTTCATTTTATGTATGGAAGTTTTTATCCGAAAACTAACTCTCCAAAGTCAATCTCGAGATTCAGGTATCGGTTTTAAGCTGCATCCCAGAACTGCCAATATACCCTGCCTAATGTTTGCTGATGATAGCCTCTTATTTTGCAAAGCAACTACCTCGGCTTGTAGAAATTTAAAAATTGTCCTTGATGACTTCTGTGGTCTTTCCGGTCAATTAGTGAATTTTCATAAATCTACTATTATTTTCTCTAAAAAGGTCTCCTCCAACCGAAAAACGACTCTAGCCAGTCATTTTAATATGTTGCCTAATTCTTCTCTGGGAAGGTACTTGGGAATTTTCTTTAGTTCCCATCACCCCTCTAAAGCTGACCTTGCTCATATTGTTCAGAAGACTGATCAAAGGATTAACCTCTGGGAATCAGGGTTTTTGTCCAAAGCTGGGCGGCTCACCCTCATTCAAAGTAATCTTGAAGCTCTACCGTCTTATACGTGTGCCTCCACTATGCTTCCTCCGGATTTAGCTAAATCCATTGATACTCTTCACAGGAATTTTTTTTGGCGACAAAATAAAGATAAAAATGTAACACCTCTTATTACATGGGATAAAATCTGCACTCCCAAAGCGCAAGGTGGCCTTGGCCTAATAAAAACTCTTCCTATGAACAAAGCTTTTATAGCAAAGTTGGGTTGGAAAATTCTTACGGAACCTACCAACTTTTGGGTGAAACTAATAACGCAAAAATATCTAAGGGGTCAGTCCTTCTTTAATTGTAAAACAAAACCGCACGATTCACCAATATGGAAAAAAATCTTACTCCAAAGATATCTTCTGCAAAAAGGTATTCGGTGGAAAATAGGTGATGGCTCCCAAATTCTTTTTTTGGCTTCACAACTGGTGTGCTGATGAAAATTTAATGGAAAACTTAAATTATCAGGTAACTAGGTTGATCTTAATATTCGTCTAAAAGAGTTCATTCTTCCTAATAGAACTTGGGATGTTGACAAACTAAAGCTCTTACTGCCGGATTGCATTATTAATTCCATCAAAGGCATTCATCTGCCGGTAAACCCCTTTCCGGATGAGCCTATTTGAGGTCCTAGCTCTTCAGGCCTATTTACGGTTAAATCCGCTAACTGGCTAGCTCATAATCTCTCGCCAAGTCTAGAAAAATGGCCGCATCGTTGGATCTGGAATCTTGATATCCCACTTAAACTGGAAATTTTTATGTGGCAAATTTGTCACAACAATCTTGGGGTTAGACATGTCCTTGTTAAGCGCAATATAATCCCTTTTAACCATTGTGCTATTTGTAACACTCATGAGGAATCTTTAGACCATCTTTTTGGGGGATGCCATCATCTCATCCCCCTTTGGCAGCTTCAGGATCTAAAGGTGTGGATTCCTCACACCTTACATCGGGACACTCTTCTAAATACAGTGTCCAAAATCATACATGATAGGTCCTCGACTATCAAATTTGTTTTCCTTATATGGAGTATATGAAAGGAAAGAAATTCTATTATCTTTCATAATGATTCTCTTAATGTTCACAGGATTATGCATAAAGCAAAAATTTTATTTTTAGAATGGAGTCTGAGGAATGCAAAGGACTTCTGCAACTCCTCTGGTTCCCCGTTTTCCCCTTCCTCCATTCCACCTTCCTCTCCGGTGTATCCTTCCTCCATCCTCGTTTCTTGGGAGCCACCTCCCACCTCCTTCTTCAAACTCAACTTCGACGGCTTGGTTCGCGGTGCTTCTGCAGCAGCAGGTATTATCATTAGAGATGCTGATGGCCATCTCCACAAAGCTACAACTTTCAACCTTGGATCTTCTTCCGTGTTCATTGCCGAGGCAACTGCTCTTCAACAAGGGCTCCACCTAGCTATCCAGAACAATATTCATCAACTCCAAATTGAAGGTGATAATCTTATGGTCATCAACTCAGTAAAAGGTATCTGGTCTCCTCCTTGGCAGATTGCTCATATCATCCAGGATATCCAAGCTCTTCTTTGTTCTTTCTCTTCGTGGGCTATTCGTCATGTCTACCGGGAAGCAAACAAAGCAGCATATTGGATCGCCAACGTCGGTCATATAGTGGATTCTCAGTTTACTATAGATGATTGTACTCATTCTGCTCTTCATTCTATTCTTGTAAATGATAAGGTTAGAGCTCCCCTCGTGCGGAGGGTCTCCTAACCTTCTTTTCTCCTTACCTTAAAAAAAAATATATTCTCTAAAAACAATTAAAGGAATATGTTACCTATTCATTTATAAAGTACTTTAAAGAGCCTTAACTACAACTCTACAAGAAGTGAGGCCATCTCCTTGCTCGGTTCCAAAGTGATTGCATTTGCAAGTGATTTGTTTTTCAAAGGAAACCTCGGACCCCACCACGGCACCACACTTTTTCTTTTTCCCGAATTAGATCATGATATTGATCCTGGTCGGGCGGTCCCTTAAACTATATATATTTAAAAAAAAAAAAAAAAGAGGATAGAAGAATTATCATCAACAAAAAGGCATCTATATCTATCTATAGGAATGTATGACAAGGCGTTCCTTAACAAGGAATGATGCCACGTGGCGCTTTCCCTTCTAGTGTTTAACTCTATGTAATTCACATACAATTTAAAAAATAGAAAATGCATTGTATAAGATTCGACCCCGTGATCACGAGCATATATACTAAAGTCTTAACCACTAAACCAAGTGATATTTGATGTTGTCATTGTAAAGTAAAATATTAATAAATGAAAGATATATTTATCCGAGGCGTAACCCGGGCCTAAAACTATTAATATATTAAAAGGCGTTTCGAATAAAGTATATGTTGTCACGTGGAACCTTCCATTCACCAGAAATATGTAATGTCATATGCTTAACAAGGAATATGTACTATAAAACTTTGTATAGTAAGATTCGAACATGCGACCAATAAGTTGTAAGGTAAACATCTTACCGTCTCAACCAACTATTAGATATGCTCTTTACCCCGTATAAATATACTTCCTCCGTAACAAAATAGATATTACACATTGAAAATTGCACCATTCATCTACTACATTTGACCATGCATTTTTTAGTTTTAGATATAATCAACCGTTACTTATGATATGTTTTTGGATTCGACTCAATGTATACTTTCATAATATCAGCTTCTTATCATTTTTACTAATACACAATTAAAGTTATTAATGGTTTAAGTACTGCATCGACAAGCGTGAAAGTCAAAGTGTAACATCTATTTAGTTACGGAGGAAGTATATAACTTGGAACATAAATATATATATATAACAAACTAATCTAAAATAAATATTAGCTCAAAACATAGAAGTATAATTCAAAGTAAAAACTCGGGGGCATTTCGTCCCGAGCTACAAACTAGTTATATAAATAATAACTTGTAAGTAAAAGATAATATAAAGAGTGCGTCTCGGGCATACCAAAATCTCACATGTATATAATGACATAGACTCCAACACAAATAACATAGTTTATACAAATAATCATGACATGAATTCGATGTCATTTTGTCAGTTATTTCGTGTCATTTGAGTTTCCGTTTGATGTCATTTTTATATCAATTCTAGGGCTGACAATGGGTCGGAGATGGGGCGGATGGACCTCAACCTACATCATCACTAGTGACTCAAATCCCCATCCACATCATTCACCACCCCCCAAAGTTCCACCCATATCCGCCCCATCCATCAACCGCGAGTGGAGAGGGTAGAGCGGGTGGGAAATGGATAATACTAGAAAAGGCTGTTTTTAGACTTAACAATTCAAGTAAATTAATAAATAAAATTTTTGCCATTCGATTACACTAGTGGAAATAAGTTCAATCGCTCCGGTCAAAATAGGCCTTACAAATCCGGTTTTTGGTCCGGAGCGGTTGGGCTCGAAGCGGTTGACAAAAGTCAACTGCTCCGGTCGAATATTGGATCAGCTAACCCAACAACTGATTCGGTTTTAGGTGAAAACCGGATCAGTTAATGGGGAAACTGATCCGGTTTTCACCCAAAATCGGATCAGTTTTTGTTTTGCAATTTTTCATTCTTAATATTGTCTTGTCGATGTAGCTGTTATACAAATATTATCACGCATAATGGAGAAGTTTATCATGCATATACAATAAGGGTATACAAAGCAGAATTATACAAAGCTAAATTTAACAAAGAAATTACTAAGGAATATTATACATTAACAAATTAGATTAAAATTCAAAAAAAATGCAGATCTGCAAATTAAATACAACATATTATGAAAGAACGAATTACAAAATATGATATATTATACAAACAAAAAAAATTGAAATCAAACGAATCGAGTTTTAACGCTAGATCTGGGCGAAGGTGAAGCGAAAAAAACGAAGATATGAATGAAAATTACAAGATTTCTAAAAAAGCGGAAATCAAACGAAAATAGAGAAAAAGGATATTTGAACTAAAAAACGGAAAAAAAATGAAATTACAAGAATTATAAACATCAAAAAATTACAAAATTAAAAACCCTAGATCTGGGCGAAGATGAAGTAATGACGCTTCGTGGTTGGTGGCAACATCACCACCACCACTAACGCAACAGACCGCCTCTGTCCGACACGTCGGCAGCAACGACTGGCTAACAAAACCGCGGAGAACAACCCATCCAGCAACACTAGCGTAGACACCGACATAACCTCTGTTTTCCGGGAGCATTGAGGACCAGTCGGCGAGGGATCAAAAGGAGGAGATTGAGCGATAGAAAGGACGCGTGAGGGTAGTAGAGATAGAGAGAGCACAAGAGAGAGAAGACATGAGAATGAGGGATTTTCGGTTGTTTTCCTTCGGTTCTTCTTCTTCCCTTAGATTATTAGTGAAGGTAGGAGGGAGGATGGAGGAGTTAGATCAGAAGAGGAGAGAAGGGAGGGAGGTGGGAGACGATGAGAGAGAGGATGAGAGTTAGAGTTTGTAACAGAAATGAGGAGAATGAGAGTGGGAAATGAGGGAACCGAAATGAGGAGAATGAAAGTTAGGGTTTGGAGAGGATGGGCCGCGTAGAGGATGGGCCGCGTTGTTCAAATAGATTTTGAAGCCCAGGCCAACTGGTCCAGTTCCTCATATGGACCGGATCAGTTTAATATTTCCCATTTTCGCTCCAAAATCCAACATTAACTAATCCGGTTTTTTAAAAACCGGATCAGTTTACTTGTAACGGATCTGGTTTTTAAAGAACCGGATCAGTTTTCTTGTGACATTTAAGGTTTTTTCTACTAGTGTTAACAGCAAATCGACTAAATATCAATTGTCATTTCATAATACATGCCGAAAATTAATACTAATATATATATATATATATATATATATATATATATATATATATATATATATATATATATATATATATATATATATATATATATATATATATATATATATATATATATATACATGGGTGGATGGATGAATCGGGTGATGGGTCAAAAAAAGCTCACCCATATTATCGCCGACCCGCCCCACCACGACTTAATAATTGCCAGCTCTAATAATTTCTTATGTGTTTCATTTCATTTTTGTTCCGGTCCAGTGCGATTTTGGCAATTATCCATAGCTCTAATAATTGCCAGCAAATCGACTAAATATCAATTGTCAATTCATAATACATGCCGAAAATTAATACTAATAATCATATATATATATACTAGTTTATTATATATATAAAAATATATATACATATAATTCCGGAGTAGTAAGCAAAGCAGTAGTCTTTAGGTATGCTCTTCAAAAAAAAACTTGAATTGAATCCAAGTAATAGATGACCCAGATAAGTATATAATTCCCACAGGTTGTTCACGAATGTCCACCTTCAGTTCAGTTGTTGTGAAAGATTTTGATTAACAATAATTCCAAGGATTTGATGGGTGCAAAATCCTTGAGTCATTGTGCAAGCAATTTAAGGTGCATATATTAAGTCTTAAGCAAATGATATAGTCTCCTACTCAGTGTTTGCAACTAAGCGAGCTGTTCTGCACTAATTAATATGAGTATTTAGTGGTTGAGTGTTGATTACGTGAATATTTTGGGAAAAAGTTTGATGGCAGGTTCAAACCGAGTACCCCATGACATGACCCGAAAAAAACGGGTACATGGGTTGTGGGTATCCGATTTCTTCGGGTCGGATCATGGGCCGCATTTTAAACTACCTGCATTTGCAGATACCCACATGTCCGAGTACCCAAAATTCTGGGTACCCGGTTACGAACTCCCCTAAACCCAATTGTAACACCCCTGAATTTCAAAGCGGAAAAGAAAGAAATAATAATAGTATTATAGGACGATGGCGGATTCATCGTCTTCTGGTAATGTCACTACAACAAGAAATGCGTTTAAATAACTAAGTGATAAAACCAACATAAATAAATAGTATAAATAAATTAAATTAATTAGATTAATATCCAAAAGAAAAAAACTGACTCTTAAACTAATTAAAAGTCTAGGCCTAAAACATCTAACATTTTAATGCTCACATCTCAACCCGAGCCCAAAACCAAAGAAAATTCCCATCAACATACCCTGCAAAATATATAACAAACATCTACAATCAGTGGGGAATAACTAGCAGTTCTCCCAGAACAAAAGAAATCAAAGTCTATTCCAGACATAAATTAGTAAGAAAGGAAAGAATAAAGCCAAGACAACTACAATATGCATCCATATCCATAAAACTCACAAGTAATACAAATGAAAAGTAAATAACAAGTAAATAAGATAAACTAAATAAATCATCTCAAGAATACTTAAATAAATAAAAGCATAGGTAAAACAAGTCATTGAGTCAGAAACCGAACGCCAGTGGATCGCAATCCACTTCCTAAGGTTTGTCAGATCGCAATCTCCAGGTCAGTCTATGGGCTTACGTTCCCCACTGCATGTGTCTAAGAATGGCCAAACTCCTGATGCATGGTAGAACACGCATAACCCCCTGTCCTCTCGGACGACAACAATTAACCCAGGTTTACCCCTAGTTCGCAAACTAGGTGGTTGGCATGTTCTTCACCAAGGACTTCATCTATCCCACCGGATGTTCTTATCTCAAAATAAAATCATAAATATCATAAAAGTATCATTCATCTCAATAATATTCATCAAAGGAATGCCACCCGGTCTTATACCCACAATTCATCAATAGATTTCTCTTCAATATTCCTCAAAGAAGTAAACTCGCAAGCTTATAATTAACACTTAAAACAACAAATACCTTTGTACACATTTAAGCACAAGTAATGATATAAGAAGAGTTATACAGCAACAAATAGCATCAATCAAAATTAAATCCCAACATGATAGATCACCAATTACATGTAAACATACGTTCAAGTACATACGAAAAATCATGCAACAAAATCCATTAAATGTTGCCATAGACTTATAGCAGCAGTTTATATGGCGTTGCCAATAGGTGGCGCTGCTATAGCTCTATGGCAACAGTTATGATGCCTTAGGCAACAACTTTATAAAACCGCTGCCATAGTTATCACTAGCAACACTTTTCTTAGGCAACGATTTTTTAACTTTTGCCAACAGTTCTATTTATATCTAAGGCGACAGTTATTAAGTTTTAGTAACAATTATTTAGGATTTCAAGCAACATTTTTTAGTTTTTAGGCTAACACTTTTATTATTTATAGCAGCACTATCAACGTCTATGACAACGTATATTTCTCTAATATTGCAACACTTTTGTAGTCTATAGCAACATTTCTTGATACAGCTGTTGCGATACTTTTACATGAGTCTATAGCAACGTTTCTTGCTACACTATTGCGACATTTTTATATAAGTCTATAGCAACATTTCTCGACACAACTATTACGACACTTTTATGTGAGTCTATAGCAACGTTTCTTAATACAACTATTGCAACACTTTAATGTGAGCTTATTATACCAAAATATGCAACTACTACAAAAGGAAACATTTATTTCAAATTAAGTTTTACTTATTATTAAAATAAAATATCCATAACAATCATTTTATTAACATAAACCATTGTTATATAAACACATCAATTCTAAAAACTAATGAATCTCCAAAAAGAACTAATAGTTCAAGGAATCTATGCTAGAACCTATCAAGTATTTAATTATTTGTCCAAAATCAGCCCGAAAGAACTTCAATCTATGCGCTTCCTGCCATCCTTTTATCTACCAAAATACTTCTATCTACCATCCTGTAAACGAAAAAATAATAGTCAATATAATAGGAAAATTAATGCATGTAAGTAAAATGAAATAATATGCAAACAATAGCTGAAAACCACACAACACAACCGCACAAGAAGAAACACAAACGAGCAAAGACAACCGCACATGAAGGGCCGAAACCTATCCCCCCGCCTAAATAAAACAAAACAATTCCAAGGAGCAAACACTTGCTGCAATCCCGCAAAACAATGACTTAAAGCCACACAACATAGTTGCATAGGAAGAAACCAAAAGGAGTAGTACAACTTCCATCACATTTTTGTAGCCGATCGACAACCGTAACAAACTCCGGCCATTGAAGAACTCGGCAGATCGGAAAATGAACAGACTACTAGCAGATGAGAATCGCTAACCGAAACCGAACAACCACCCTTGCGAAACCGGACAACTACTATAACCACCCTTGCGAACCGAACAACTACTAGCAGTAGAATATCAAAATCTCGCTAACCGGAAACACAATGCGTAACTCACAACCGTAACAAACAACTCCCATTGAACAAACCAAAACGAACTTAATATTAGGTTATTTTCTTGATCGGGAAAAATTGACAAGTTTACAACAATAATCCTAATTATGGTCGCTCTTCTAAATGATAGAAATCAGAGATCAACGACAAAAATCATAACTTTATAAGACTAAAAATAAATCGGTAGCAACTATCTTGGCTCTTTTTTGTTTCCTAATATGGTTTCGAAATTATAATCAAACAAGAATTATATAGATTTGTGAGAGCAAGTCGTTGACCGTGTTTAATTTTTAGCGAGTTAACACGTAACGCAAGAGAAATATTGTTATATATCGTCCGAATTCAATGTTGTTTCTTAAGTTATGTAATAACACCAACATCCATTTCACATATACGACTGGCCAAAAAATAAAAATCACATGTACATGCTGTAATCGAACTATGGAGCCTCAGTGATAATGTATTTATGCTACCTACTTTACTTAAATAAGACAATATCAATCGTTGCAAGTGAACAAAAAAATAAAAATAAAAAAGGAAGTGCTAAAAAATGGATCTAAACTTCTAGTCCAAGTATACAATAGGTATATTCTCGTCAGTAATAAAGCCTTAATTTAGGGTCTAAACTTCTCCATTTTTATCGGGTTCAACAACTTGCTCTCACAAATCTGTATAAATATTAAATAGTCTAAAAAATATGGTTTTCTTCTTTAAAATGTTAAAATGTATTTATGAAAATAAAAACTTGACAGAAGTCTATTGCTTTCATCACTATCACTTTCCCCTATACTCGTACCCGAATTTCTTTTTTCTAAAAATGCGGGATAAGATTTGGGCTAATCGGAGCTAAGGGCTAGAGTTGTGTCCGATCACTAGAAACTCAAGCACTAGACACTGGAGCCTAATGGTCATTACATTGAAGATATGCCGTCCTATGAACATTTCAAGGAATGAGAGAAATAATGCTAGAAGAAACTTTGTGGTTAACTCATATGGCGAACTTTATGTTTATAAGGAAATATAAGTTTGCAAAATCTCTCTTTTCATAACACTTGCGTATTTTGACTTGTACGGTTGTACTTAATTAGGCTCGAGTTTAGAGTTCGG
This sequence comes from Beta corolliflora, assembly GCA_947648045.1. Classification (NCBI taxonomy): domain Eukaryota; kingdom Viridiplantae; phylum Streptophyta; class Magnoliopsida; order Caryophyllales; family Amaranthaceae; genus Beta; species Beta corolliflora. The sequence continues at coordinate 55,597 of CANSZD010001352.1, forward strand.
ATTGTGCAACATATATGAGATGCCAAAGATACTTGGTCTACATTTTAGAAGCACCAAGCATAACTCCTTGTCCGCCTCCAGGCAAACCCAAGGCTATCCTCTAGTCGTGTGAAAATCATACAACCAATAGTTTGTTACTTTGTTCACCATAAATAATGCCATAACATAACGAGTAGGCTTTAGATCGGATAACAAGTGTGAAAAGTAGAAATGTCTTGATCTCTCGTTGATTGACAATATAATTAACGTCAAACCCAAAGTTGTTCTCATACTTATATTACTAAATATTAATCGAAGTTTTATTGCGGCTAGGTTTATAAAACATTCACTATTACTAAAGCTACAAAAGGCAATGCCTCATACTCTTTTATTATTATTGTCATTTTGTCAATGGTTCTCTAAGGAACTTAAAAACAACGATCTCTCCTTCAATTCTATAGAGAAAGATACCAAAAAACTAGTTCAATTAAAATACCTCTTTTGAGACATTGATTCCTAAATTCTTGAAGCGGCACATTATTCACCATGATATTCTCCGTATCATGAAATCTTACCTCGCAGCCTCAATATATTTCATTGTATGTTGCAGTCCCTTCTATCCAAAATCCTCCATGTTTTTGGCACGGAATAGAGGGTGTCATCATAAAGTGCGTCGGCTCCCCAACTCGGCCTCAACCAAACAAGTGATCATCATGCATATCACTCTTTGCGGATTACCCGAGATATATCATTGCGACTATAATTCTATTTGAACTTGTATAAGAAAGAATGCTCTAGTTGGACTTTAGTTGGAAAATCCAATTAACGTATCAAATTATTGTAGAATATAGTAGCTAATTCAACACAAATTATATACAAACTTCTCAAAATCCAATTCAATAGGTTGTCACAAATATGTTTAACAAATAATTAATCCACAAAATCATAAATTGGGCAGTTTTTGTATTAACATAGCTTCATTGATTCGATTCCAACAAAATCAAAGAATCAAGAAACAAAGAATTGTAGGCATCAATTGTACGTATTGATTGGTGCGGTACCGCACAAGTGATAACAAAGAATTAAAAAACAAAAAAAAAGTAATAATGTTTGAGATGGCAAGCGAGAACCGGTACCGTGCAATTGATGGCAAGCGGTACGTAGGTGTTTGGTGCAGTAGCGTGAAGACTTGTCGCCCGTTAGGTGCAAGTGGAGCCCTAATTGGTAGAAGTTTGGTGTGGCAATTGACGGCAACAGTAGCGTCGGCGTTAGGTGCGGCAGCGGAAAGCTTGTCGATGTGCGGCGGAACGAAGAGGTGTGGTGTTTGGTGGGGCGGAGGAATTCAATCACGGCCTAATGAGAACTCTCACAAGTCACAACTACAAGAGTCGTGCACTAGGGTTTGATTGCCTTCCTCTTGGAATTTTGGAGAGCTAAAAAAGATAGGTTTTTTTTTATCATAAAAAAGACATTTTGTTTTGAGGGAGAAAAAATGCTTGTAGGCGCTTCTTCTAATATTGAACTGTTATGATGTGTTTTTTAATAATTTGTTTTTCTTTTTTGGAGTATAAAACAAAACTGTCAGTTAAGAGAGGCGTTTCTACTCATAAAACTGTTATATAATAAAGAAGTTATGATCTATAGTTGCAGAAAACGCTTATCCAATCAACTGTTCTATATCTTGTGTTTCTTATTCCACTTTTTGTGGTAGTGAACAATGAGGAGGGCGTAAGAAAATCAGAACACAAAGGCCATAAGAAAGTGTCTCAAAGGTTTTGGGTGAACAAAATCGTAAAAAAAAATGGGGAGGGAAAAAAAGAAAAAAAAGTGCTATATTGATTTTTTTTTAAAAACCTATTTTTTATTTTTTAGTTTTTAAGTTGTTTTAAATGCTTGACAAAAAAACCGTTGCAATATCTCATCAAAATATTAAAAAAATAAAAACTGTTGCAATAAAATAGTCATAATGTATAATTGTTGCAATAGTTTTTCTATAGCAACGTTTTTCCAAAGTCAAAGTCTATTCAAAATAATAATTATTTAACTGTTGCAATAGCTATGATATAGCAACGCCAATAAAACTGTTGCATAAAAGGGCGTTGCTATAGCCCTATTTTGTAGTAGTGAACACAATACATATAACCAGCAGTAACACAGAACACTTGTGCGCTCGGCGTAGGAGCTTGCGCTCCGCGCCAACCTGTGCATCTAACGCACAAACCACCTTGCGTCTGACGCATCTGGGTGCGTCTGACGCCATTGAATTAACAGTATTAATTTAATCAAAAACTTATTAATTCAACAAAACGTACACAATTAATCATTCTTACTCTAACTAAACGAAAAAAATAATAACACCTAATCATAACCACAATAACATAAAAAAATCATCAGCCTTCAAAGAATGCAAAGAGTTTCATTTTAATCTTGATTATTAATCTCTTAATAACTAAAAAGAATAAACTCAAATCATTAACAAAATCACAATAAAAATTATTTAACAAATAAAAACGATTCGTAAATTCTCACAAAAATTGTTATACAACCATCATAGCTCTATATACACAGTAAAAAATTTATTTATAATTTTTAGGACTCTAAAAATAATTTTTAAAAATAATTTACAGATTACTCAATAAAGCCAATAAATACTTGAAATTAGAAATAGACGCCCAAAAATTACCAAAATTTCACATAACATGCATAAACCCACTTTAATACATATTATGCAAAGAAATGGATTTTTCGGCCTTCACATATAATATTAACGAATTAATTACTAACAATCACGAAAATGCAAAAATAGAGAATTTAATTAACTAAATACTAAAATAGTAAGAAAAAATTATTCTAAGGCATGACAACCATACTAAACACATAACATGCTTCAATAAAAATATTTTCGGTAATCATAAAACTCATTCACTAATTATTTAATAATTAAATGATAAACACACAAATTACCAATTTAATTAATAAAATAGGAAAACTCAAATAAAAAATTATCTTTCTGCAAATAATATAAATACAGCACACATAATGAACACTCACAAAAATTTTCATCAATAATTTCATATAAAGAGTAATTAAAACAATTTCCTAACGAAATAATCTACTACCGAAATATACTCTAATTTCTAGCGTTCTAAGATAACTACTAGTTACCTGGAACGTCGGGAGGAGAGCTGAGTCTAAAGGGATTCAAAAAATATGAGAGCAATCCAAGTCCTCCACGAACGATAATTGTAGCAACAAGTCACTAGGCATTTTCTTTTTGAATGTTGAAAAATCTCATTTCATGCTGTTCTGTTCCGACCATGATTTCCAGCGAAAGAAAGCTCGGATTCACAATCTCTCCAGTCAAAGTGAAGACCAAGATGTACCTAACGTACTATCCAAATTTCAGGACGATCCAACGGTTAGATCTCCGGCTATGGTCATTTTCGTGAAGGTGTGACATGAAAAAAACCGGGATGAACTTTTCTCTTCTTTTTCTCTTAATTTTCTTGAAAATGGCGTGGGTTGAATGAGAATGATGCTGAAATTCTCTGATTAAAAATCAGAATTTATTGGCAGGGAGAAATGAAGGGTTTAAGAGAGTGTTAATGATAGATTAATGGGGGGTTACAAAGAGATCAAAGGTTTACTTAACATGCACCGAACTCTTCATATTCCTCTTCACATTTGCTGATTTTCGGCCAACATAACACGCCACAAGTGATGCAACATTTCATCACTCAAGTCGGTCCAACAACGTTACAAAAACGCTACGTGACAAAACCGCATCCTAAACGCCTAAATAAATAACGAAACTAATATAACCTTTAAAATAATTAACTAACAACTTAAAATAAATATATATAAATATATCACAACATATATAAAAAAAATATATACACATTTTCAAAACACGTTAAAAATAGTTTTAATAATAAATTATTTTTTTTTTAAGAAAAATATCATTTTAATATAAACAAACGCCAAAAATAAAAGGGTGAAAATTGCGGGGTGTTACACCAATAGTTGGGGTATTTAAAAATAACTCATAGTTTGGGGTATTCTAATTCATTTTTCATTTTTATAATTTTTACATATCTATATTAGGATAGGATATGAAGGATAATGTTATGTATTGGAAAACGTGAAATCTCAAAAGTTGCAGGTAAAATAATACGGAAGAAATATGTAGAATTAATTGTGGGTGAAAGACGGTTTGGATTAGGCCTAATCCAATCCGATCCTAACAAAATTTGGATTTTAATTTTTCAATCCAAATTTAAACCAATTAGAATTTGAGTCCAATCCAATCAAATCCGAATTTTCAGACACTAGATTGGATCTGATCTGAATTATCCAATTATTTTAAACTCTATTTTTCCGATGAAATAATATTTGGTGCGAGCATCAATATTAGTATTCGATAATAGAAGTAATTCATACTATTCCATAAAAAATTCATTAATAAACTGAGTAATAACTAATTTTCATTACAAACTCATAGTTCATTACAACCAAATGTTCAACAACATCATAACATCATGTTCAACTACAAAGTATGTTCAACTTTACAACATCAAATTAGGGTTTTAACTTTAAAGGGAAGGGAAAGATTGACGGACCATTTGGATTTTTTTTAAAAAAAATCAGTTGAGCGCAATCATAAATAGAAGTATACAATATAAGGCCTATCTACCATGTGGTTATTTTGGATTTTTGGGTCCAATCACCCTCAATCCAATTCAATCCGAAAATTCAATTTGTCAAAAATACTCAATTCGAATCCAATCCAAACATAGTTTGAATCCAATTCGAATTACTAAGTCAATTGAATTGGATTTCGGTTTTTATCTGAATAACTTTCATCCATACAGATAACAGTATTTTCCCGTAAAAAGAAAAAAATATAATAATAGTACTTTAAGACGAGAGTAAATTACAACCACGAATTTGATTCAAGAATAGCGTTAGGAACGTGTCTGGCCACCAAAATTCCAGGAACCTTTCAAGGGGAAGGCTTAACTGAGTCATTTATTCTTTGTGAGGCTGAGTACCCTCCACGGAAATTACAAGGGCAAGACCGTCTTTTCACACTACCATACAGCTGTGCGTTAGGGTGGATGCTCAACCCCCCTATATATAATGACCTAACTCCCTTATCTTTTAAATCTCATCGAAAAAAGCCTGTTAATCTTTCGAAAAGCCGCCACTCTTATTATTCAATCATCATCATCTTCCTAATCTCCCCTCTCATCATATCCCCAATCTTTGCATCAATTTTCTCTCTCCTAGGGTTTTCCAATTCGCTTCAATTTTCGGAGTTTTTGATTTTGAAGAATCGTAGTGCTGGTTAGAGAAGCCGTTCTTTTGGTTCATTCTTGATTTCCCTTTTTTCTGTGAGTTTCTTTCATCCGATTTCTTTCTTTTGTTGTTTTTAGTTTAATTTTGTATGTCGATATGAATTATTTTGTTTGGTTTTTTTTGGATTTTGTTTTGTTAGTCTAGGGTTTCGTTGTGATTTGGATCGTGAGTTTTGATTTTGTTGTGCGAAATTGATTTGATGCATGCAATCTACATGTGTAATTATTCTTTGATTTTTGGTTTAATGTTTATATTTATCATGTTATGCCTTTAGATCTGATCCCTTGATGTTGTTTTTCGTTATTTTTAATCAAAATTCTTGATTTTTTTTTCAATTTTTGTTACCTGGTGTTTGTGTTGTGCGATCTCTTGGATTACGTTGTTGAAATAATTTTAGTTGTGAGAAATATTTTTAGTGTTTACTTTTCTGGAAAAAAATTTGTTTTAATGCGATAAGATTGTTTTTTTTGACAAGTTTCTTGTATGTGGAGGCTAATTTGACAAGGTCTTCTAATTTGATAAGAATGCATGTATGTTATTGATTTTACTTCAATGTTTTTCAAGCTATTTTGTGATATATCTTTACCTGAAAATATCTATGATTTATTCATATGGAACTAATTATAATTTTTAGCCCAGTAGATGTTTTTTTAATTTTTCTTTGTATGGCGTTAACAATCTTGAACTTTTCTCGTTATTTAACTGAACAGTTTATCCCTGATAAAAAAGTGTCTTTTTAAATTTTTTCGATCCATTGAATTCGATGGTCATCTCACAATATTGTATTCAGATTTTCCAATGTTAGATTTGTCAAAATTGAAGCATGTATACTGTATTTTATGGCTTCTAGATTCTATTTCTTCTATTTTTTGTGTGTATTCTTTTGTATCTGTTGTTGCGTACTGTGCATGTGTACTAATGTGTGTTTTCTTATGCAGTGTGAATGATCTAATGGAATCCAAAGGTGGTAAAGACGATTCTAGTAGTAGTAGTAGTAGTAAATGCTTATTCACCCCACTCGACTACGGCATTGAAGACGTTCGACCAAAAGGAGGAATCAAGAAATTTAGATCTGCTGCTTACTCAAACGTAAGCTCATTCTGTATGCTTTCTTTTTTAATTTCTAAGATTAAGAGTAATCTCTGCGTTTTACTCATTATGCTTTCTTTCTGTCTCTTCTGCAGTGCGCTCGCAAACCATCCTGATATTCCCCGTGCACCGCCTGCTCGACCACGTGAAGTGGTTTAATTTAGTTTTAATTTTTGCATTAGAAATAACTGCTTTTGATTTGAAGTTCCTTTCTTCTTCTGCTTCCCTCTTTCCTCTGCAACTCCGGTTCCTCTTTGCGACTGAGACGTTCTTTTAAGCAATCTAGCCATGACGGTTCCCATGGTTGGAGACAACAACGACAACAATATGACGATTTCTGCTATTGGATTTGAAGGGTATGAAAAGAGGCTAGAGATAACGTTCTTTGAGCCTGGTATTTTTGTTGATTCTGACGGGAAGGGCCTCCGTGCTTTGTCTAAGGATCAGTTGGATGAGATCCTTGGCCCTGCTGAGTGCACCATTGTTGACTCTCTTGCGAATGAAAGTGTAGACTCATATGTTCTATCCGAGTCTAGCCTCTTTGTGTACTCATACAAGATCATCATAAAAACTTGTGGGACTACGAAGCTGCTCCTTGCAATCCCACCCATTTTGAAGTTGGCTGCAACCCTATCCCTTGATATCAAAGCTGTCCGTTACACTCGTGGCAGTTTTATTTTCCCAGGAGCTCAGTCTTTCCCTCACCGCAGCTTCTCTGAAGAAGTTGCTGTTCTTGATGGTTACTTTGGGAAGCTTGCTGCAGGCAGCAAGGCCTTTGTGATGGGGAATCCTTCCAAGCCCCAGAAATGGCATGTTTACTGTGCATCTGCCGAAACAACAGCCAGCTATGATGACCCTGTCTATACTCTTGAGATGTGCATGACTGGGCTTAACAAGGAGAAAGCTTCAGTCTTCTTCAAAGCTCAATCTGACTCAGCTGCTGTGATGACTGAAAGCTCTGGAATCCGTAAGATCCTTCCAGACTCAGCGATATGTGACTTTGATTTCGAACCTTGTGGTTATTCAATGAACGCTATTGAAGGACCTGCTGTCTCTACCATCCACATAACTCCTGAAGATGGTTTCAGTTACGCAAGCTTTGAAGCTGTGGGCTATGACCTGAAGATGATTGATTTGAACCAGCTGGTGGAGAGGGTCCTTGCTTGCTTTGAACCAAGTGAGTTCAGTATAGCTATTAATGCTGATATTGCTGCCTATCCCATGGAGCAGAACTGTACTGTTAACGCCAACGGTTACAGTCGTGAAGAGGGTGGCATTGAAGAGCTTGGCTTTGGTGCTTCTGTATTCTACCAGAAGTTCTGCAAGGCTACAACCATGATTGGTTTTACCAAGCCTGCTCTGAAATGCTGCTGGAAAGAGGAGAAAGAAGAAGAAATGAATTAGTACTTCATTTTATGTGTTACTTTTTTTTTTTTTTTTTGAAATAAGAGTCAGGTCTTGAAACTGATTTCATGGTTATCTTTTCAGTGTCCCATGTTGGAATATTTTTATATTGTTATCATTTGAAGTGCATCCCGGATTATGTTATTATGCTTTTATATGTATTAATATAGTTCGTGATTTGGTATAATTTTACTTTTTGATCCAATTTTGGATGTTATTAATCATACCAAAAGAACAACCATGAACAACCTCCATGTTTGTGATTGTGACCGTAATTTGCAGTTAGTGTGCAGAACATTTCTCCGAAGGATAGGTGAAAGTGAAAACACTTGATGTGTTGAGTGTTAATTGTGAAATCCTGTTTTCACGTGAACATATTGGAAGCTGATTCTGAAAGTGGCAGCCGAATTTGATTCTCGTCGCTTTTAATTTGTCCATATATTGATAATACTTTGTCATGTTAGGTAGAAATTAGAATATTGTAGATACAAATCTTTTTTTCTTGGATTTTTTGATTTTAATAATGCAACCTTTTAGCCATTCGCAACGAATAAGCTAACATTTTAGTTATTCCTAAATAATGCAACCTTTAACAAAAAATTCTCTGAATGGGTAAAAATCGGATGCAACCTGATAAACAGGTTGCTCGGGACACTTGTCACAATTTCATTGGTTAGTTTTTAATTTTTGTTGAATTTAAAAAAAAATCTCTCTCTTCCTTATCTCCCTCCACCAAAGCACTGAACTCTTCCCCACCCCACCAGCCCCCACCCAACCCAAACCCAACCCCACCAGCCCCCCAACAACCACCGTAGCCCCACCCCCCCCAACAACCACCGCAGCCCCACCCCCCCCCACAACCACCGCAGCCCCACCCTCCTCACCCACCCCCGCAGCCTCGCCGGCCCCCAACCTCGCAGGCCAAAAGCCCTCCACCGCCCCCCCCGCGCCTCCCACCTCTTCGATTTTCGCCTCCATCCCAACCGTCCTTCCCCCACTGATTTTCGCCCCCCCCCCATTGATTTCGCCTCTCCCCCCTTCCCCGCGGCGTCGAACCGATGACTTGGTGCGGGTATGGCGGTAAAAAACCGACTTGGTGCGGGAGCGGGTTCGCGACTGCAGTGGAGAGGGGAGGGGGTTCGCGAGTGCAAGTGGAAGGGGGAGGGGGGTTCGCGAGTGCGGGGAAGAGGGGAGGGGGTCGGCGACAGCGAGGGAAGGGTGGGGGAGGGGGGGTCGCCGAAAGCAGGGAAGGGTGGGGGGGGAGGGGCGACTGCAGTGGGGAGGGGGTGGGGGGGGTGGTGGTGGTGGTGAGGGGGTGATGGGGCAGTGGGTGTAAGGGGAGGGGGGCGTGGGTGAGGGTTGGGGGGAGGAGGCCGTAGGCGTGGGTGTGGGTGAGGGTTTGGGGGGTGGGGGGTTGGGGGTGAGGGTGGGGGGTCAAAAAAATTTTTAACCCGTTTCAGGGTTCATTACCAATCCCACTTGTTGTAGGAATTTTTTGTTAAAGGTTGCATTATTTAGGAATAACTAAAATGTTTGCTTATTCGTTGCGAATGGCTAAAAGGTTGCATTATTAAAATCAAAAAATCCTTTTTTCTTTTACTTGTTTAGTTAGTCCATGACTACATGAAAGCACCAACAATTCCATTTCTTTTTGTCCTCTTCTTACATTTAACTCCCGAATGTCATGTTTTAATCAAGTTAGCGTCCGTAGTATACTTTTTCTCCTTTCTAAAATTGTTGTGGTAGCAAGTAACACAACTTGGTTTTTTAAGAACACGAATAGGACGATACGTAGCTAATTCATATATTGATAGCAATGTACCCTACCAAAGGATATGGAGCGCTGTCATTGAAAGTTAAATATGAGGCCCCTATATAAAAAATTTCAAATTCAAAGATACATACAACGGTCTCAAAAATATTTATAATATACTTAGATTTTGATTGTTTCTTACAAAATAAGTAGTAATACAATCTTTTATTTAAAAAGTGCTATCCTTCTAACACTTTTGGAAGCGAAATCTTCAACCAAATCTTCATAATCAACCTTTTCCAAAATATCATTCTCAATTGCTATCAAGGCTAATTCGTTAAGTCGTTCTTGTGACATTGTGGAACGCATATATGTCTTTAACAACTTCAATTTAGAAAACTTCTTTTTCGCAGAAGCAATCGTCACGGGAATAGTTAAAAGGATTCTATATGCAATAATCGAATTAGGGAAGAAATCTAGACTTTTTAGATACTTCAAAATATCCGTAGGTCCCATTTTTTCCACAGGCATGAATTCCACAAGCAATTTTAACTCCACATATAACTCATTACCATCAATGTCAGATTGTTTATTATTGTTTGAAAGTGCAGCTTCAAAATTAGCACAAGACAACTTCAGACATGCATCATCTAGTGATTGTAATTTGTGAGAATTAAACAAGAAACCAAAGATATTTTCATATTCTTGGTACTGCTCAAATCTCTTAGTAAGAGAAACAATGGCTTGATCAACAATGTATAAGAAATAATTAACTCTAAATGATTCTTCAGGAGATTGGGTAGCAACAGATGACGTGTTTGGATTCCCGTCAAAAAATACTTTTCGTCTAATTTCACGTCTTTGGGGAAAAACAGGATCTACATTCATCTCAGTGGCAATCTTTTTAGCACTATCAAGGGCATCATTAAAACCATTTTCTCTATATCGCTCAAAAAAAAAAGTCAACCCTTTTACTTTTTCAATAGCAACATCAATTAGCATATCCTTTGATTGTAGATGCTTACTAACCAAATTAACAAAGACATAATATTTCAAACCAAATAACAATGGCCACTATAAACTCAAAATCACCAAGTTCATTATTGGCCAAGGATTTAGCTTCACTTTTTATTTTAAAATCACCATCATCAATTTCTGATACTTGTAACAAAGCTTCTCGAACTTCTGACATTTGAAACCTTATAGCTTTAACACTTTCAACACGACTCTCCCAACGCGTGGATGACAAAGACTTAAGAGTTAATCCTTTTACATTATCTTTCAAAATTTGCCACCTTTTTGTAGAACATGCAAATATTGTATAAATACGTTGTATGATGCCAAAAAAATCTCTAGCTTTACTACAAGTGTTAGCCATATCACACAATGCCAAATTAAGACTATGACAACCACAAGAAGTATAAAAAGCTCTAGGGTTTACATCTAAAAGTCTTTTTTGCACTCCTTGATGCTTTCCTTTCATATTTGATCCATTATCATAGCCTTGCCCTCGCACGTAATCTATATCAAGACCTAGATCCTTCAACTCTTTTTGCAAAACATCAAAAAGCCCCTGACCACTTGTATCATTCACATTCAAAAATCCTAAAAATGACTCCTCAATACTAATAGGATTTGAAGAGACGTCGACATATCTTAAGATAATAGACATTTGTTCTTGGTGACTAACATCAGGTGTGCAATCAAGAATGACAGAAAAATACTTTGCTTGTTTTATTTTCTTAATAATATCACATTTAATTGCGGAACCAAGCAAAAGTATCAACTCATTTTGTATTTTATGGCCAAGATAATGAATATGAATTTCATCATTAGTAATACGCCGAATATGCTCTTGAATGATCGGATCAAACTCAGACAACATTTCAATCAAACCCAAAAAATTTCCATTACTTACTTTGATATAATCGCTCATTAGAACCACGAAATGCTAAATTATGTTTTGCAAGAAATTTTACAATTGAAATAATTCTTAGTAAGACTTTTTTCCAATGCTCTTTTTCTTTTTGTATTTGGTTTTGAGCCACTTTGTCAATAGTTTCATCATTCTTGAATCTAAGACGCAATTCATGCCAACTTGCCATATTTTTAAAATGTTCCATACTTGTCTCGTGCTCTTTAAGCCTTGTACTAATATGTGACCAATCACTATACCCTTCATTGACTAATTGACCTCTTCCTACCCATTTTTTAAATATTTTACAACAAAAACAAAAAAACTCTATCAAGTTCTTTCGAGTAAACAAGCCATTCTATATCACACTTCTCTCCAATTGGTAAGACTCTAGTATATAAAGTAGCACAAAATCGCTTAGAAAATTTATCTTTGGGACCTTTCTCAATAGATGAGTCTCTTTTAGGGCCCTTTGTTGCTAACAAATCTATCATTTTAGAATCAAGACCATCCCATGTCCGTGGATCAAATATATTAACCATGTATGTTTGCCCATCATTGTCATATCCAACATTCATATCATTACTATCATCAATAGGATCATTATTTTCATTAACATCATTATTTTCATTTATACCATTACTATCATCAATAGGATCATTATTTTCATTTATACCATTGTTATCATGAATAGGATCATCATTTTCATTAACATCATTACCAACACCAATAGGATCATCATTTTCATTAACATTATTACCAACACCATTAGGATCATCATTCTCATTAACATTATTACCAACATCATTCGGATTAGAGACTTGGGGTTCTTTTACAATGTACTTATCAAGAGCTCCTCTTTGGGATAAATTTAACTCTTCAATTCTCATTTTCTTTTTACGTTTTTCATGGCCCGAATCAAATTTTCTAAATCGAGGTGGCATAATTGAAATAAAATTTAACACAATCACTAAACAACACAATAAATATTAATTGCAAAGAAAGAAACCACCTCAATTTTTCTATGCAAGTGTTTTCAATCTTCAAAATCAGTCCTCCAACACCAAAAGGTCCAAAATCTGCATAAATCAAATAAAATTGGTAAATTAAAACTAAACAATACAAATCAGTAAATTAAACTAGGCAATAAAAATCAGTAAATTAAACTAACCAACACCAATTCGCCAATTTAATTGAGATAAAAATCGGTAAATTAAAACTAAACAATAAAAATCATGAAAATAAAAAATAAAAATTAAACTAAGAAAGTTTAATTACCTGAATTTCTGAATTTCAGATGTGAATTGAGAGGAGATGAAAGTTGTAAATTTATAGCCATTGATTTTTTCCCGTTGAAGAAGGAGATCCGGGTGATGCGAATTCTGATTTCCCGTAGCTTCATAGATGATAGATAATTTCGGGTAACAAGAGAGAAAGTAGAGGAGAAGAAGCCGAAGAACTAAAATCCAGCAGTTATCAATGGAGTTTGTGAGTGACTTTGTCAGTCTGAGTCTCTGAGAACAGAGAAAATCGAGGAGGGAAAGCAGGAAAGAGAGAGAATGAGGAGAGAGAAGTTGCTGGCTTGCTGTACTTGCTGAATTGTTAAGACTATGCGTGCACTCTTTGCTTGGGGTTCTCTTTAATTTTCAGCGCTGGGCTTTGAATATTGGGCTTCTACTTTAATTTTTTTTTTAACTTGAGGCCCCATTAAAATGGAGGCCCTGTGCTGAGTCCCATTTTGGACTTGCTCAGGGCCGGGCCTGGATAGCAATGGTGAAACTCTTTCCCGTTAGCTGCTTCAAGCAACAACACTTCAAGTTATATACTTGTTTTTTTAATGGTTTAGCCACACAACCCTTTAGAAGAGTCTTTTCTTAGCAGTCCTTGCCGAATATAACCTGTTAAGAAGGTTTAAATGCCACGTTACAGGTTCCATTGGTCCATTTCTTGCAATTTGGTCTATCTTGTGCTTTTTTTTATTATTATTATTTTTCAAGTTTTACATTTTTTATCTTCAAAAATCAATGATCAACAAGTCATGCCGTAATTCTCAAGCAAACAAGAAGTGAATTTGAATTGATGAAATTGGCTTGTGAGAACCTTACAAAAATAAAGGGGGTGGGAAGAGGATCTGGGGTTAGAGAGGAGGAAGGCAAGGTGGATTCATTGTGATTAATAGATGACGCAGCCTTTAAAATTCGTGATATAATTAGAGAATACCTTAGTAATGCTTGATTTTTGTATATGTTTTGATTTTAAAAGGTCTAACACATTTAATGAACATTAAGGGTCCGTTCTGTTCAACTTATTTTGTCTTATCTTATCTTATCTTATAAGATCTTATAAAATCTTATCTGATCTTATCTTATCTTATCTTATAAGATAATTTATTGTGTGTGTCTAACATCTGATCTTATCTTATCTGATCTTATCTTATCTTATATGATCTTATAAAATCTTATATAAGTTAAAATAAGCTGAACAGAACGGACCCTAATTATAGAAAATATAGAGTTGTTTAGGAAAACTAATGCAGAGTAAGCATTGATTCATCTTTTCAGTTCTCCTTGTGTTAAACGTAATAGATTTAGACTGAATACATACATATTAACAATTTGTTGAATACTTCCTATGAGTAGAATGTTATAATACTAATATTTAATTGATACTAGTTTATACCCGTGTTCCTTTAAGAAAAAAGTTTATACCTGTGTTAATGCATGGAAAATCTATAATATTAGAAAGCTAAATGAAAACGATGCATTAAATTACAAATCATAAAGGGGCTAATATATTATTGGACGGTTATATGAAAGTAAATAAAGAACATGGGGAGTGTTTACGTAATCCAAATTAAAATGTTGATAGATTATGCATAAGATAATTTTACAACATGTTCTATTAAGCAACATTTTGGTTTCGTAAGAAATTGAAAATCCAAGAATATGAGTTTAACAAATCTCAAATGAATTTAACTTTAATTTGGGCATGAAAATTGTCAATTATTAGTTATATAAGCGGTATAAGAAATGAGATTTGACTGAACATTAGTTTTTTTTTTGACACTGGATGAAGAAAATTACAAACGTAGTACTAAAAGAAACTGGTTAGAAGAGTTATATATAGGAAAATTTGTTTTAAATAAGTCAACCTTTGCGTGATCTTCTCATTTTAAGTCCAATTTTTTATTATTCCTGATCAAGTGTACTTTGTACTAGGATTAACTGAAAATAGGTATTTTTACTATTTTACCTAGAGCTACAGGTTGTAGCCGGTTTCAGTGGTGACGTGTCATTAACTGTTGCCTTTATTTATATATATTTTTTTTTACTCTTTTTCCCTCATTTAACTGATTTCCCCTTTTCTCTCCTCTTTATTCTTTTTCTCCTTGTTCTCTGTTCCTCCCTAGGCTCCCTTCTTCTCTAACCTCAATTTTCATGGCCAAAAATTGAGAAGAGTTCCTCTTTTTTTTGTTTTCATCTACAAATCATGTGTGGAAGGAAGAGGCCTCAATTGTGACCCAATTCCATTACCGGCCCCACTCTTACCGCCACCATCGTTGCCACCGCCAACATCTCCACCACTACCACCACCGGTCCCACTCTCACATCCACCATCACCGCCACCGACATTATCTATCCCACCACCGCCGTTGGTCCTCAGCCCTCCGCCACTCGCTCGTGCTTTCACTGCAACCTCCACCATTGATGTCCTCACCACCAGCACCCTAACTTTCACCACCTCCGCCGTTAGTCTCATCACCGCAAATCACAATTAAAGCTAAATTAAACATGTGAGCAACAGTATACACATCACAACTAAAAACCCCCCAAATCCTTTCAAACAGGAAAACATTACCCTAAAAATTATGTCATTATGCAAACAATGTATAACGTAACCAATTATGCCATAACAAAATTTACTTCGAAAATGGAGAAGAAAGGAAGTAGCTGTATTTTTTTGTTGGTGATGACTGATGAAGTGATGAAATAGAAAGAAATTTGGTTTTGTTTTATTGGGGTTTACCCCTTCTTAGGTGGGTTATGTTATTTGGGTGGGTGATGGGTTTTTGGGTGGATTTATAAAAGAGTCAATAGATTTAATGAAAATCAGACTTCCAAGTTCCAACTAACCTTTATCTAATACCAGTTCTTCCGGTAAATCGTAAAAATGCTTAATTTAAGTTATTCAGGGTACAAAGTGTACTTGATGAGGAATAATCAAAAGTTGGACTTAAAATGGGAAGATCACGCAAATGTTGACTTATTTAAGATAATTTTTCCTTATAATGAAAAGGTGGTCATTCCATTTTAAGTGGGGTAAAAGATGCTTAATGATAAAAAGTTGTGCCAATGATAACAAGGGATATTGATATATATAATTTGCACAAATTCACTCAAAAGAGATACTTGCCATCGGAATATTAGAGTTGAAGAACAAATCAAATAGATAATGAACTAATGATGTCAATTCCAACTCACAAAATCCCTAATGAAGATTATTCTCTCCTTCCACATTTCAAACTTTTGGTTAAGAATTTGAAGTAGTTAAAATAATTAAATTATTTTTTTCCCTTCACAAAATTTCAGAATTTGAAGGACTTGTTTTTCATGACATAGGGTATAAGATCTTTTGGTTTGAATTTCGTAAGATTTGGTATGACCTAGTCAAGTTCCAATTGCTCTGGTATGGTATGATTTATGAATAGCGCTTTTTCTAATATAGTTTGAACTTTACTAATAAATATAGTACAAATTCTTGTATGAGATAAATCTATATATATATATATAACCCAAAGCAAACAAATACCATGCTGCCACATGTAATGTATATGTGAAGACTCGAACACGCAACCTCTCATTTGAAATATGAACACACTAACCAACTAATCTACAATCTCTTCTTGGTTTTTATGGGGAGAAAATATAGTATAACATATATCTAATAAAATCATTTAAAGATATGGTAACTTACATCTCACAATATACCCCACAATTATTGAGGAGACCCACCATTACATCCAATTATCTCAAAAGTTAAAGCCCATAATACTTGGTAGCTTATGTGGCCCACCAACATTGTTGGAGCAAAAGTGTACACTACTACCGCTAATAGTCTCTCCTTCATTTGCTTGCTCCATAGCCATCAAAAGATCCAGACCAACCATCAAATACACACTCGGATGACTAATCAAACCCAACATTCTCATAGAAGTAAAAAGTACAACTGTTAATCTTCCCTTCCTCATTTAGGTGTTGCATACCCATGATGTCACATGTACTTCTTCCCTCCTCAAACAAATGATGCAAAGTAAATATGATTTGTCATGCTGTTACATGTACTCCCCTCCCTAATCAAATGACACAATTTAAATTATAAAAATATAGTGTTTTAAGGGTAAACACATGACCTCCCATTTCAAATGGAAATGCATTAACCAACTAATCTACAATATCATATTTGTCTTTGTGGGGGAAAAAATTATTTATAGGCAATATAATATTTAAATTAAAAAAAATATCGATATGATTGACATATCTGGAAAGTTTATAGCCTAATATTTCATAATTTATAGCTATAAACTACATTGCTTCTGCTTTAAGAACCAAATTGCGACTACACCAGAGGCATTCAGGAGACCCGATATGTTTGACCCGTTATGTTGACCTGTCTACCCGAAAAAGATAATAAATATGAAAATTTATTTTTATGGGCCGGGTAACCGACCAAAAAAGAAGATGCAAAAATCGAGTCGGGTAATGGGCTTGCTTTTAAGTTAAACGTGTATCTCGCATAAACACATCGATATATATATATATATATATATATATATATATATATATATATATATATATATATATATATATATATATATATATATATATATATATATATATATATATATATATATATATATATATATTATTCTCTTTCTTTTTTCACAGTTACATTAATCTTTTCTTACAATAAACAATTGTGAAAATGTATTAAGTTAGCTTAGTAGCTACCCGGTACCACATTGTTGCGCTTGTGACTTTCAGAGGGAAAAGAAAAGATAAATAATAAGAAGAATCAACATTTTATAGCAGAAGTTGGATTAGATGAATCAACAATTCAACATTTTAAAAAAAGGATATGATGAATCAACATGTTAATGAAAAATTTAGTTGTGATGCAATCTGCAAGTGAGAATATTTACGTTATGGTTGATTGGTAGTAGATCCTTTTGAGAAATGAGGATTAGAGTTGGCATGCAATTGACAGTTTGCACTCATGATAGTACCCCAAAATACTATAATCAACATGGATCGTCATTTGACACTCATAGTAGTAGCTTCTTCTATAACTCTTCTAATGATTTATTTTTCATAAAAAAAGTTATGACACTTTTGCTAGCACCCGGTTGTTCAGGGTGGAGTCATGGGTTGCTTTTCTTAGCTACCCACAAATGCGGGTACCACATATTCTGGTACCCGGCCCGTATATTTGGTACCCGAATATCTAGGTAACTGGTTATGAACAACCCTAAACAACAAACTCTCATTAATCGATTACATTCTTTAAAGAAAAAAGCAAAAAAAAGAACGACATTAACTATCTTGAATAACTAAAATGTAATGCAAAATATAGATTAACCTCGGGGCATCGCCCGGGTCAACAACTAGTTTATTGTATAATGGGATTAACTTTTTGCCCTAAATCTATCACTTATATAAAAGTGACCTTTTAAAGGTAAAAAGTTACTTGTAAGATGGGGTAGCTATTTATCCATAATAAGTCCTTCTTACTTACATAGAATTGATAGAAGTAACATTTAGGCTCTGTTTGATTCAACTTATTTTGAGTTATCTTATTTATCTTATCTTATTTGAGCTTATCTTATCTGAACTTATTTTAGCTTATCTTATCTTATATAAACTTATTTTAGCTTATCTTATTTTAATTATCTGAACTTATCTTATCTTATCTTATTTTAATGATCTGAACTTATCTTATCTTATCTTATTTTATCTTATCTTATCTGAACTTATATTATAGTTTATTGTGTTGTCTAACATAGTTAATCCGTTTTATTCAACTTGTTTTATTTTATCTGAACTTATTTTATCTTATGTTATCTGAAATTATCTTATCTTATTAAAACTTATCTTATCTGAACTTATTTTTCTAAAATAAGTTAAAATAAGTTGAACAAGATAGAACCTTAATGTTAAAAGTGATCCTTTGTTTTATAGTGATCTCTATCGACTTGAAAAGTGACCCCTTTTAACTTGAAACGTGATTCATTTTAGTTTATTGTGTTGTCTAACATAGTTAATCCTTTGTTTTATTGTACACAGCACACAATACTAATTATAAAAAAAGATAATTTATAAATTTTAAAATTTTGATAAAGTCAAAATCTTATTATTAATCCAGTGTAAAAAATTTCTATTTAATCTGATTTGACCTAATTCAACAAGAATAAGTAATAAGTTTCTAAGCAGAAGTTCTGTCAAAAAAAGTTTTTAAAATAAGCCAGCAATACACGTAGCCTGATGGCCCTGGAGGCTGGATATGCTTTGGAAAAGTATGTTTGCATGGTCCATATACAATGGCTTGGTAGAGTTTAGAAATAAAAATAGCCTTGTATGCTCAAAAGACGGATTTGAAAAATGGAGTAAGGGATATGTCCAAAAACAGGCCCGCGATCATGAAATTAAAGAATATTATCGACATATTATCGGCATATGCTTCTGCCTGATAGACTAAATTATTAAAGAGATTAAAGATGGAACAAAGAAACACAAATGTGGCTGTAGTTTAGTGGTTAGAATTCCACGTTGTGGCCGTGGAGACCTGGGCTCGAATCCCAGCAGCCACACATTCTAATGAATTTTTTGTTTTCCACATTTTGCCAAAATTAGCCTTTTTTAAGTTCTAATGAATTTTTGTTTTCCACATTTTTGCAAGATTAGCCTTTTTAAGTAGGTTTTTCAGAGCATGGTTTAGTTCGTACCAAACCGTTTATTACAATTTGGAGTTGGTTTGATATTTTGACCATATCATGGTTTGGATTTCATTTGAAACCGCACCTTAAATCGTCTAATGTGGTGTATAGAATAAAACTCTTTGTCACAGATTATAAAATTGTTGGTTTGCTTTGGATACTTTTAAAACAATGGGTAGGGCAAGAGAAGTTAAACCCTTGTTGCAAGAACAAAAAACGTTAAACTACACCTCGGGATGGGCATGGACCTAGGTCCCGACCCATACCCGGTTGTACTCGAGCCATTTTAAGTGTCTGGGTTTAGAATTTTGAGACCTATTGGGTCTGTGTCGGATCTGGATCTAGGTCCGGGTCTCATAGAGTTAGACCCCAGACCCCCCATACCCGCACACAGAATCATCTATACAAATATATTAAAAGGCGTTTCGATCAAATAAACGGTGCCATGTTGCACTCTTCTTAAGCTTTCAATACACATGTTTATAATTTCATTTAAAAATATTAACAATATGTAGTTACTAGGATTCGAACACATGACCTTTGAAATGAAATGTGAGAGTTTAACCACCAATCCAATACAATGTCATGCTTAATGTTTCAAAGTAAAACATAATAAAGTTTTATAATTATATGTAATTATAAAGACATAGACCAGCTTTTTGATCTCTAACACTTTTATTAAGTAATAACGTTCTTTTACCCCAATTCCATTAAAATTGTTATTTTTATCCTCAATTCCTTAGATTTTTTTTTAAACAACTTATCATGCCATAACGTTCATTTTCCAATTTCGCACTAAACAACATATTACGAAAAGCTAATAAAATCAATTATGAAATTTATGAATAATAATATATTTGATAATTATAACTGACCCGGGGCATCGTCCGGGCCAAAATACTAGTTTTCTTTTATATATAGAGTCGAGATTCAATGAGAAGAATTTTAAAATGAGAAGGGTGAGAAGGATTTTTGCAAGATTAGCCTTTTTAACTTCTAATGAATTTTTGTTTTCCACATTATTGAAAGATTAGCCTTTTAAGTACAATTTTCAGAGCATGGTCTAGATCGCACCAAATCGTTTATTATGATTTGGAGTTGGTTTGATATTTTGACCAAATCATGATTTGGATTTCATTTGAAACTGCACCTTAAATCGTCTAATGTAGTGTACATTACAAAACTCTTTGTCACAAATTATAAAATTGTTGGTTTTCCTTGGATATTTTTTAAACCATGGGTAGGGCAAGAGAAGTTAAACACTTGTTGTAAGAATAAAAGAGGTTACGCTACACGGCTACATCGCACCAAACCGCTTAATGCGATGTGGTTTGGGGCAAAATGCAGTGCGCTTTGGTTTAGGAAAATGTCACACCGTTATTTTCCAGTTTGGTTTGCGTTATGTCTCCAACAAACCAATCCACGAACACCCTTTTACGATTGCAAATATCTACTCACTAAGTAATTCTTTAACTATCTATGGAAAGACAATGTAATTCGTAGTGCTCATCCTTTTAGAGCTGGCGAGCAGGCTGGGTTTCTGTAGGAGCTGACAATAAATAGGCTATAAATTTGTCGATTCACACCTAACCCAATTAATAAATAGGTTGAGAATCTCAACTTTAACCCGACCAATATAATAGATGAGTTGAATAACTCAATCCTAACTTGAACTATTTATGAGACAAGATGTACAATGTAAGTAATATCATGTCATGTCATAGTCAACAATTGTAAGGCACCTAGCATACTGCGATATTCCAGAGAGTTTGCTTACAATTGCAATCAGGCTGAGAGAGGGTAGTTCTAGAAGAAGGAGCATGCTCGGAGATTTAACATTACTAAGATGAACATATTTTGTGTAAGAGACTATTTGTTGGAATTTCTCCCAAATCATGAATAGTTAGTTTCCCTTATATGTAGGAGCATTTGATTTTAAATAGTCAATATGTAGTTAGTGGGTTAGGCAATATTTTCAGAGATCATGAGATCATTATGGAGTATAACGTGAGATGTACATTTATCCACTAAATAGTTTTTTTTTTGGTTAAAAAGGCATCCATCATAGAATTAAAAACATTCAAGTTAGGGCTTGAATAACCCATTGCAATCCAAAATAATCCAGTCATTACATAAACTAAGGGGAAAGATTAAGTTTCTCAATACATTCAACTCAATATCACTAGTGCGACAGTTTTTTGCAAGTCCATCTGCTAATTGGATCTCCTCACGCTTCACGAACACGAACTTGACATCCTTGAATACATGTTTGTACTCCCTACATATACTCAAAGCATGAGAATAGATATCAGTTTGCACCATATCATGATTTAAAAGATTAATGGCCTCCTTACCATCCAACAAACCATAATGTACTCGAGATTTTTTTTGTGAGAGCCATACGCATGCCATGAATTATCGCAAGAATTTCAGTCAATTTTTACATCCAGGGTATAAATTCTCTTTTGAAAGCCCACAATCCATTCACCCTTTCTCGAACGCAGACAGCCTGCAATTCCCGCAGGCACCACTGCACCAGAGGTGAGATGAACGAAGCACCGACATGGATAATCGACCAATGGTGAGGAAGCGTAGTGATTTCCGAGGGATTGAGTAGTAATCAATCCACTAAATAGTTGTATGTTCTATTTTTCAGGTTTAGTAAGGGGTTGTGAGCCTATAAAAAGGCTCCATCATCATTTAAATAAATGAGCAAGTTGTGAGTAAAACTTCTCTGTTTCTTCTTTACTCAGCTCATCCCTAAAAACTTAACACTATTCACATTTCTATATTAGATCAGATAAGTTTCTTTTCAGTGTGCATAGCATGAAGACCTAATAAAAGTATAAAGATCCTCCAAGTATTTCATAGCAAACAGACCTGCTAGAAAAGAAAAAAAATTTCAAAATTAAATGTGGAGAGTTCCCCGTAATACTAATGTCATAAAACGATATAAAATGAATCAGCCACATCGATAAATATAAGACGGCATAATATAGGTTGAAGACTGGTAAATTGGGATCCTTGACATCAAATTTGGGTGCTTTTGTAAATTGTAATTCGTGCTTTATATAATCACCTTTCAGGTTTTTTTAATCTTTCGAAGTGACAAACAATGCTAGCTATAGAGAAATAGTTTGTCCATCACTTTGTAAGGTCGCTTCAAATATGGTCATCAAGAGAAATAGTTGCTCTTCCCACGATTGAAGAATGAAGAAGTGCAAATATAAACTTAAAAGAAAGTGGAGTGACAATAATTTTATACTCATTTGGAAATTGGACATTGCATTTCAATGGAACTCAGCCATGTTCTAGACAATCTAAATGTTTTTCCATTTCGCTCCAAAGTGGCAAAGTCCAAACAGGTCATTTTCATGATACAAAATCAAAAACATAAAATCTAATATGCTATTCTCATAAACGTGAAATAAAATTTGATATGAAATGTGGTTGGAGAAGTTGGAAGACACCAAAAGAAATAAGAATCCTGGAAAGGGGGAAAAAAGTACAAAGTGGAGCCATTTTAGTGGATTTCTTGCTGACCGAGTAGCCCTGTCCTTTTTTTAATATTATTTTTTATTTATTTATTTTTTGACAAAATTTGCATTAATGAAAACTTGGAGTACAGTTTAATGCTAATACAACCAAATATAACCAACTGACACTAACAAGAACTACATTAACTCGTACATACTTTTTAAAGAAAACACTAACTAATTTGTGTCCAGTCCGAAAGAAGTTTGTCTTGAGCGATGGTGGAAGAGGTTGGATATGAGAGGAAATCTGTTGAGATGCAAAACCCTACCGATCTTCATAGAGAGACTGCCGAACATACTTTTTTATTATTACTTCGTAGGCTCGTAGCTATATTTCCTCGGCATATTTTTATTAAATTGAAATATAGTAAATTATTAAAATTGATTTCACTAATATATCACTTATTAAAATAGATTTGCATTCTTTAAGTGTTTTTCTTATATGCATTTTTTAAATTAATTAATAAATAGTTGATGTGTCATGCAATTCACGATATATAAGTCATGTGAAAAAAAGGACTAAAGAGAAATGGACATAAATTATAGATATTAGTTTGTAAAAGTCTTTAAAAATAATAATCCGAATTGAATTTTATTTTTCGCAAGACTAAATACAATTGAAAGTAGTTTCGAGGGTGGTAACGTAGAGTTGGGCATTCCGATATTTACACACCGACGATAGAATTTTGAAAGAGTATTCCCACAGATTATTTTAATAATCCTAATATTTTTTTCTCAATGCATAAGAAAAAATATATGCAGTCATATGGGGTCTTGTTTGATTCGTGCCAATGAAAACTTTATTACTATTAAATCGTTATAATTTTTACGAAAATGTAGGCTATGTTCAGTTCACCTTATTTTTACTTATTTCAGATCAGATCAGATTAGTTCAGATCAGATAAGTTCATATCATGCTTATAATTAAAAACTTATGATTATTGTTATTATTATTGTTGTTTTATTGTTATTGTTATCATGATTATTATGATTATTAGTATTACTAATGCTATTATTATTATTATTATTATTATTATTATTATTATTATTATTATTATTATTATTATTATTATTATTATTATTATTATTATTATTATTATTATTATTTTATTGTTATTATTATTGTTATTGTTATGATTATTATTATTAATATAACTATTATTATTAGTATTACTTTATACGAGTACTATTACTATTAATAATGCTACTATTTACTAGTACATTTGTTCAAAAGGATTATTATTATTGTCGTTGTTGTACTTATTAATTATTAATATTGGTAATTATTATTAATGTCGTTGCTATTATTATAAATGTCATTGATATCACTATTACAAGCAATTTGTATTCAAGAAGAAGAATGTTATTTTGGCATTTGTACGTGTTCTTTTTTATATTTATTCTACTTAACAATTTTGATATGCGATGTTCTTTTTGATGTTGTACATGTAAAGAACATGATAATAGTATATGATGTTTATTTTTATAACAATTTTGGCAGAATAATATAAAGTATATGTTACTAGTTTATATAAAACATGAGTAGCAAGGGATAACCTAATGGTGTTGGCATCACCTTCAAATTTCCCCCTACACGGGATTTCAACTTATCTTTACAAACAAAGTTTATATAAAACAGGACAACGATATAAGAAGAATATTTAACAATTTTGTTCAATATCATATAATTATATATATTTATAGGTTTATTTATAATGAAAAAAGAACAATTGATTGCTATAACAAAAAAACATGCTGTTAGTTAAATCCAAACATGTCATCAATATAAAAATAACATCTATCTTTTAATTTTTTTTTTGAGGGGACATCTATCTTTTATTTTTAGAATGTGTTCTTTAAATAGATTTTGTATGCCTTTTCAATATATGTTCTTTTTTTTATTATCATTATATGTTCTTTCATTACTACCTAAATTCTTATTATAAACGGACCTTAGACATGAACAATATGTTCTTTTTACTATAAACAATATGTTTTTTTAACCTAAAATATGTATTCTTTTATTTTTAATTGTATGTTCATATACTATATGTAGGCGTGTTTTTATTTCGCTTACGCGGGATGAGCGCGTATTATATTTGACTACCCCACTGTAAAGGATTTATTGAAAATTATTTTGAAAGAAGTCGCCAACAAGTCTTTAAAGGAAGACTCATAAACCTAATTGGATATTGGGAAATCGTAGGGACAAATTAGGGACTTTTCCAATGTAGATTTTCCCGTCTAGACTCCATATAGATGGTCAAAATGAACCAAAGATTGAGTTCGGGGGTGAGGGTACGAATATAGTCATAATGAACCACATTCGCCCAGAGTTGGCCTCTACTAAATATCGATTCATTGCAAATTTTATGCCAAAGAATAATGATATAATATTTTTATACACCCTAAAAATAATTAGTCTAGGTTGGTTCAGGAAACACATAAAAAGACTATTTTTAAGTGATAAGTTATTAGGCAATCAATTTACAGGGAACCTAGCAGGTTGTCCAAATTAATCTGATTAATGTTAGAACAGTTCTTTAGGTCTTATTTAGTAATAATAACATGTGGGTGATAAAAGCAATAAAGCATAGAACAATCATATAATATGCATGGAATGATCAGGCAAGCATATAGTAATATATAAAAATAAATAAAAAAGAAGGAAAGATTAGAATATACAATAGGACGATTTTATATCAAAGATCTACATCATGAAAGAAACAGTTAGTAACTTCAATATAAAAATAGAGAATTTATTTAAGGACCCTTAGGATTATACCGTGGCTTAGGTCTGCGAGATTGACAACCTTCGGGACGAGCAATCGTGAAGCCTGAAAATCTGAATGTATGAAAGTACGTAGATTGAATGTATTTGTGTTTGAAAGTATAAGTTTTTGTAGGGAAGTTTTGTAGTTCGTAAAGAGGTTCGAAAAGTATTCGTCGAGTATTATGTGAAAAATCCGTTCTGAAATCTGTACGGAAATCAGACCTATTTATAGGGAAAACGACACTGCGCCTCATGCGCCAGTTGTGTCTGGCGCAGGCTGACGTGTCAAGCGCATCACGCGGTATGCCCAATAGAAAGCGTACACGTGGTACGCGTTTTGAAAAAGATAAGAAAGAAAAGCCGCGTCTCACGCAGAGAGGTGCGCTTGGCGGAGGACTCTACATGAAACAAAAGTCTATGTGGCATTTCTGTGCGCTTGGCGCAGGCTGTGCGCTAGGCGCAGGCTTACGTGGCAATCTACGTGTCAGGACCGTTTTGACACGTTTTGACGGTTTTTTGATAAAAACGCGTTTTAAAGTTTTTCTTTTATCTTTTAACTACAGATATCTAATTTTACGGAATAAAATATGATTTAAAAAAATATCTTTTGAAAATATTTATTTAATTAATTAATTATTATTAAACAATTAATTGGGCTTTTCAAAGGATTGGGCTCAAAATACAATTAATTATCATGAATAATTAATTGGGCTTTAAAATAGAACTTTAACACTTTTCGAAATGGTTTTGAATGGCTTTTCAGACTGCTCTGCCCTTGGATCGGACCAATTAAGACCACGATATGTTTCATCATCGGATCCTTCAATGGGGAGACACGATTATGTGTCTACACTATGTGTTCTTTAAAAAAAAAACTAATTATGCTATTATTATTATTATTATTATTATTATTATTATTATTATTATTATTATTATTATTATTATTATTATTATTATTATTATTATTATTACAATTGTTGTTGTTGTTGTTATTATTATTATTTTTTTGGTAAAATGTAATAATATATTACCAAAATCAGTGAGAAATCACCATCAACAAAACATACACCACTCACTAGAACAAGCCTATAGAGAGCAACAACACACTAACAGCACAGCAAGAAAAAAACAAACTACTCAACAAGAGCAGAAAACCAATCAGTGACAGTAGAAGGCCAAGCCTCAGACATTCTAGTTTTAACTCTTAAACAAACATCAGCTTTGATACATTTCACACCTTTGTCAGGCATCAACACAGCACTATTCCATAACGAATGATTCCTAGCTCTCCAGATGTGATAGACTGTAGCAACTAAGGCAGCATAACCAATTTGTTGTTGACGTTTTGTCCTATAACATCTCCCCCATTTCTTCCAAGCCGTATACATGCATTCATCATTTCCAACTCTGATATGCAGCCAATTCATGATAGGCACACAAATGCTTCTGCTGTAATGACATCTAAAAAACAGATGCAAACACCCATCTTGACCAGAATCACATAGCAAACACTGCATTGTATTACAAGTTCCAGCAACCATCAAACGTTCTCGTGTCTTGATCTTACCAAGAGCTACAAGTCAGCATATGAACGCATGTTTTGGGATATTCAGAGGACTCCACACCCAATGGTGCCACCCAACCTTGTCAAATTGGCCTTTTATCCATTTATACCCCTCTTTTGTTGTGTATTTCTGAGCTCCATTTCTCCACACATTGTTGCCAATGTAACCTAATTTGAACACTTTCTTAGCTTTACAGACCCCTTTCCAAATCCAACTAGCATCAGTAGGAGCACTGTACTCCCACCATTGCTGATCTCTGATATAAATATTATGGATCCATTTGATCCATAAAACATCCTCTTTTTGTGCAACCTGCCAAACTAGTTTCCCAACAGCTGCCATGTTCCATGTAATACAATCACGAATACCCAACCCTCCACTCTTTTTGGGTAAACAAACCCAAGCCCAAGCTACAGGAGGAGCTTTGTTTAACACAACCTTTCCTTCCCATAAATATGCTCTACACAATTGAGTAATTTTGTTTAGCACACATTTAAGGAGCAAAAAAATTTGAGCCCAGTATGTATGTGAGCTCAGAAGCACTGCATTTACAAGTGTAACTCTACCAGCATAGGATAAATGCCTCGAACTCCAACAATGAATTCATTTCAACATTTTGTCAACAAGTAAATCACAGTCACATTTTGTTAATTTCTTAGAAGTTATAGGGATACCTAGGTACCTAAAAGGAAACTCCCCCCTCTGGTAACCTGTAACTTGTAAGATTCTGTGCTGGACTTCTTCAGGAACATTACCAAACTAAACTACTGTCTTGGCTTGGCTAGCTTCCAATCCAGAAGTTTCAGCAAAAGCTTTCAAAGTCCTCTTCAACAACATGGTAGATTGTACATCCCCTTTGCTAAATAACATCAAGTCATCAGCAAAAATAATATGATTCAGAGCAAAGGCAGAGCATCTATGATGAAACTGGAATTCTCTTCTCTTCCCCATCTTGGTCATCAGCCTAGTGAAATAATCCATAGCAACAACAAAAAGAAGGGGGAGACTGGGTCCCCATGTCTCAAACCCTGCTTTCCTTCAAAAAATCCACACACTCCACCATTAAAACTCATAGAATAGGAAGGGGTGGTAATACATGCCATTATCCACTCAATAAACTGCATTGGAAACTTTAAACACACCAACAACTCCTTAATGAACTCCCAGTGAATGGCGTAATAGGCCTTCCTCAGGTCTACCTTAATGGTGCATCTAGAAGGAAGATTCTTCCTCCTATAGCTTTTCATGATATACCTTGACACAAATGTTATGTAGAATGACTCTACCCTCAATGAAAGCACTCTAAGTGGAACTAATCAAAGAAGGAGGGATTTTCTTTAATCTCTCACACAACATTTTAGAGATAATGTTGTAAATAACATTACAGCAAGCTATAGGTCTATACTGAGTCACATCCATAGGTTGATCACACTTTGGAATAAGACACAGTATAGTAGCATTAATTTGTTTCAAGAGTCTCCCTGTTTGAAAAAAATCAAGCACTGCTGCTATAACATCAGGGCCTACACACTGCCAAGCCTTCTTGAAAAAGTAACTTGTGTATCCATCAGGGCCAGGGGCTTTGTGTTCATCAATATCAAATAAATCCCTCCTGACATCCTCCCCTGTGAACTCCCTACAAAGCTCTACCATCTGATCATCATTCAGAACCCTTCCTTCATCAACAATAGCTTGACTCACACGCTTTCTAACAGTGCTACTGGTCCCTAATAGCCCTTTGTAGAACTGAAGAAAACCATCCTCCAAGTCCTCCTGATTCTCCAGCCAAACCCCATGCATATTTTTAAGCCTATACACATGGTTATAATCCCTCCTTTTCTTCAATATAGCATGAAAATAGGCAGTATTGGCATCTCCACCTCCTAACCAATCCTGCTTTACTTTCTGCTTTAGAAAACTTAACCTCGCTTTATTCAACCTTTCATATTCCTCTCTAGCCTCTGTCTCTTGCTGGTATAGCTCAGTATCATAAGGGTCAGTATAAACCTGACTTTGTATTTGCTTTAACTTATGGCCTGCTAACTCAGCCTCACTCTCCACATTTGCAAATCTGGTCTTATTCAACACTTTTAAAGCATGTTTAAGACCTTTTAACTTTCTCACAAGTTTGTACATAGGCACCCCATACACATCCAGTTGCCGTCCTCTAGCTACTATTGCTTTAAAAGTGGAATCAAGTCCCCACATATTGAAAAATCTAAAGGATTTAGGCTTGCTCACCACATAACTATTCAATTTCACCACACAAGGACAATGGTCAGAAATGCTCTCAGGGAGAAAAGTACAAAAGGCCCTAGGAAACTCATCCTCCCAAGCTTCATTCACACAAACTCTATCTATTTTGGAAAACATCATGTCCACTCCCTCCTGTTTGCTGGACCAGGTAAAGAAAGGCCCTGAACAAACTGTATCATGGAGAGCACACTCCCTCAAACATTGTCTAAAATAACCTACCTCCTCTAGAGGTACAACTGACCCAATTCTTTCATTAAGGTTTAACACATTGTTAAAGTCTCCCCCAATGATCCATGCTCCTGTCACAATCTGCTTCAAATTAACCAGGTCATGCCACAACTTCAACCTATCACTAGCAATATTAGCACCATACACCATTGTAAGAAAAAACCTCTTACCAGAGCCTTTATGCAGCACACCACAATGGATTAATTGATCAGTCACACCAATGATGTCCACCTCAAACTTTGTAGGAAGCCATATAAGCCAAATTCTTCCTCCTCTATGCATATGATAATTTGTAGCCACACACCAATTATCACATACCCTAGAGAACACTTTTTTGAAATTACAAGCTTTAACTCTTGTTTCCAACACACCAAAAAGCCCCACAGAGTGTTGATGCAGCAAACACCTCACATCTCCATGCTTATTAGGACTGTTAAGTCCTCTAACATTCCAAAATCATATACTATCCATTAGGTGGGTTCTTTATCCCCTCACCACTTCCCCCTGTGTCAATTGCAACACCAACACCTCCTACCATATGTCCCCCATACTCATGCACACCTGCATCTTCATTTATCTCCCCTGCCTGTGCTCTTTACCTGCTGCCAACTCCTTAGTTGACTCCTCACTCACACCACCCACTTCTGTACCATCATTCCCCTCTTTTGTACTCCCATCATCCATAACCTAGTTCTCATCCCCACTCTGCTCAACTATAGTAGGGAGTTTAGTTCCTCTAGTTGCCTGAGCAGGCTTTGGAGCATTCTTGACCACCCACATCTTCTTGCTTTGAACTTCGCTCTTTGCAACCTCATATCTCTTCTGGCGACATTGTTCCATGTTATGACCTATGCCATGACAATCAGAGCAGAAAATGGGTTTACATTCATACTCCACCTTCTGATATTGCATTTTCCCCTTCTCATCAGTAAATGAGATCAAGTTAGGAAAGGCCTGATCTATATGAACTTCCACTAACAGTCTAGCATAAGCTAACATGTCCTTCTGGGCAGTTGCTCTGTCTGATCTTATGGGTGTGCCAATCAAACCTGCCAACTTGTTAAGTGAACTTTGCCCCCAATATTTCAATGGTAAGCTAGGGAAGCGAATCCATGTGGGAACAACTTTCACACTCTCAGCATTAATATCTAAATCCGGAGTCCAACCCTTCACTATAACAGGTTTCCTATCATACAAGATAGGACCAGATGTCATGGCTCTCTCCTTATCATCCAGAGTTCGAAATTTTACCATGAACACCCCATTATCCATCATAACAATTTTTTGAACCCCGAAATTCCTCCACACCCTACGAATAAAACCATCAACTATTCTGAAAGGGGGTTTAATCCCTAAAATATAACAAACCACCGCTGAACCCCAATATTCAATTTCAGGCTGCACATCTTCCATTGTAATTTCCACCCCCACCTCAACATTTTCCTCCCTAGTTCTACCATTACCCTTTAAATTTAAACCCTCCTGATTAACATTCTGAAATAAAGAATGTCTCCAATTCGTATTACCTGGATGACTTACCAACTGTTGCATTGGATGTGGAGAGGGAAGAACAGACACTGCAACAGGGGTACGAATCGACTCAATCCAACTATTCGTCATGCTCCTAGCTGCTTGAAACGCCGCCGCATCGTGCCTGGACACTTCCTGATCAATCGATGCAATTGATTCATTCTCCTCTTCCTCCTCAGAAGTTCAGCTGAGAGCTGAAACTTCTAGTAACTCATTGATATCCTTTAATTTCCTGGCATCCTCCGATTGTGGTATACGACCTCCTTGATTCTTCTGTGCACCTCCTTTTTGCTACTGTTTCTGATTATTCTTCTGACCTCCCTGATCTTCTTTAGCCCCTTTTGCCATAGCATTCAGCAGAGCTGAGGAACTAGTAAGGAAAGCAGGATCAATTTCGGAAATCGCAGAAAACTAGAGAGAAGTCAGAGTTTCTCTCTCTAGCCATTTCTCTCCTATTCTTAATTTCACCTTTGTTATTATTATTATTATTAAAAGTTGTGCATAGTAATAAAATGATAGTAATAATAATACTAGTAATGAAATACAAAGTAATAATAATATTAATAATAATATATTTTATAAAAGATAAGTTCAGATCAGATCAGATCAGATAAGTTCAGATTAGATCAGATAAGTTCAGATCAGATCAGATCAAATAAGTTCAAATCAGATCAGATCAAATAAGTTCAGATCAGATCAGATCAAATAAGTTCAGATCAGATCAGATTAAAAAAATAAGTTCAGATCAGTAAATATAAGGTGAACTAAACATAGCCGTAATGAAAGATATCTAAGGTCAAGAAAGTTCATTGGAAAATGTGCACTTGCTTTAGGGTGGCCCAAATCTTGGGATCCACCCTAGTTGTTTCTTTCGTTTTAAAAAAAATTGAAAATGTGCACAGTTGAAGTAAGAAGAACAAAAAAAATACAGAGGGAGTATAAGTTTTCATTTCTTTTTTATTGGCTTGAATTTCTGTAAATATGTAATCTAAGAAGTGTACTTTTTTTATTTTTCTTTTTGCTTGATTTTGCGTTGTTTTAGTTTAATGAAGTCTTAATGTTAAAATTGGATGTTTTGTTTTATTTGAATTTGGGTGAGTTTCGAACTATGATTTTGTTATACAAGTGGTTTTTATTAAATTTTGTATTGTTCGAGTAAGTGTTGTTAAATCATGATTCGGCGGAAAAATTAGGGTTTGAGATTGTAATTTATCTATTGGATTAGAAGGTAATACGTGAAAAACAATACTTTATGGACATATCCGTTTTGGACCCGTTTTAGATATGGATCCATAGGATTCGCGGTATCTGGATCCGGGTCTTATT
Organism: Beta corolliflora; assembly: GCA_947648045.1. NCBI lineage: Eukaryota > Viridiplantae > Streptophyta > Magnoliopsida > Caryophyllales > Amaranthaceae > Beta > Beta corolliflora. The sequence goes on from CANSZD010001352.1 coordinate 88,299, forward strand.
TTTCTAGACCCGACGGGTCCACGATGGATCTGGATATAGTCTCTAAAAACGGATATGGAATTTGGGCCCTTAAGGATCCGGTCCTAATCCAACCCTTTGCCATCCCTAGTAATAACATGTGGCGAAGTCTTATGAAAGCAACATATTCTTTATACTTCTAAATAGTATCATCAAATTATTTATGATGTATAATATTTGATTTTCTTATTTTCAACTCCTTTTTTCATACTTCATCATCATAATTGCTAAGATTTTCTTTAGCAAATACTCCTATACGCTGACATTAGACTTATTATCCAACTTTTAAGATTAACTTTATCGTTGATTATTAGTGATCTTGATAATTTACTAATTTGCACGAGACGATCTCAATCATCTAGATGACCGAAACGACACGATCTGAATCCAGAAACCTCGCCTCCTCTTCTGACGGTTAACTGGGCAAGCGCAAGGTCGACAAAGTGATGTCGTTGTAGGAGCCAAAAAAATTGGTGTCCCAAGCAAGACATCTCGAAATTCGCAGCTTTGCTCCCAAACGTGCGAAAAAATGGAAGTATAAAACATTCAAAGAACCCACAACAAATTAGGAGTGTGCTTTAATGTTAGATCTTATTCTTCGTAATTATAGTTATAAGAACGAATTTCACTTGATCAATTTGAATTTTTTCCTTCAATAATGCTAAAATGGGTATTAATTCCTAAAATGTGCCGAAGTTCAAATTAATTCCCTGGGTACCGTTCACGTAGGACGGCACGCGAGAATGTTGTTTTTTTAACAAAACCGCTACTTGGAGTAGTGGTTAATACCAATAATGTAAAGTTGTCCGCTACTTCAAATAGCGGTTATATTATGTCCCTAAGACAAGTTATAAGGCATGCATATAAACCGCTACTCAGAGTAGCGGTTTATTACGGAACTTAACAGGACGCAAAGAAAGGGGAAAGCACGCATTCCATAATAAACCGCTACTTTGAGTAGCGGTTTTGCCTAGTAAACCGCTACTCTGAGTAGCGGGGGTTTGCCTGGTAAACCGCTACCCCCCGTAGCGGTTTTACCTCGTATACCCTTTCCAAATAACTTAAAGTTAACCGCTACATTGAGTAGCGGTTTGCTTTGTCGAAAATAAATTTTCTCGCATGCCGTCCTACGTGGACGGTACCCATGGAATTAATATCAACTTCGGCACATTTCAGGAATTAAAACCCATTTTAGCATTATTGAAGGAAAAAATTCTGATCAATTTAGATTGTGTTTTTCTAAATCTTAGTGTAAATGTCGTATGACTTTGAATTAGTGACAATTATCTTCCCATAAAAAAAAATTCTAGTAAAGACATGCATAGCTTGAGGAAATAGTATTGTGAAGAATCTTTACTGAAAATAATATTTAGCCACTGGGCCAACTATTACGTCATCGTTGTGTTTTTATTATTACAATAATGCTTTGATAATTGCATTATCTATATACTCCCTCCGTCCCATAATATAGTGCTTGCATTCCATTTTGGGTGTCCCAAAATGTTATTCTTGTTTCTATTTTTTAATTCCACAACTCCCCTTGATTTGCCTAAAAAACCATGCAACCATCATTTATTTCTTTCCTTGGAAATAGTTTTTTCTTTGTTTATTGAACCTAAGGGTTGAATTAGTCATATATTTAATGCTTTTTCACCCATTATACACCATTCTCTCTCCTAAAATCAGTTTTTTTCCCACAACATTAATTGTTTATCATTTATGTTCCACTTTCCTTAATTCTCGTAAAATATGAGAAATAAGCACTATATTATGGGACGGAGGGAGTACTATATTTTATTCCAAAAGTTTGACGGTGTAACAACCCATTCATACGTGTGAAATCCCCAATTCAAAACCTCCCTCATTTTCTCTCTCCTCATCCTCTTCCACGTCCTCATCAAAACTGCCCAATCCAACATTTTTCTTATCATTACCACCCTCAAACCGCCAACAATGAAAGTCACAACGCAGGCGTCGAAGCTGCGAGGCCAAGCATACTTTCGCAACAGCCATACCCTAATTTTTGACAATTTTTCCTTTTCCTCAACCCTAGTCACTTCAATTTGATTCTTTTGATTCCATTTCCGTCAATTTTCGAACCAAAATTTCTCTTCCAAATTCCAATGATTTAATTTTAACTATTGTTCTTCTTCTAGGATCAACAAAATTCCAATGGATTCTGACTCCATTTTTCTGGAGGATTTTGAGCAGAAAGTCGATCTCACTCGCGAAGTTAGAGAAGTTTCGCTGAACTAACTTGAGGGGACGACGTGCTGAAGATTTAAAAACTTTTATAAATGACATTGAAATGATCTTAAAATGACATGAAATTGTTCAAAATGATATGAAAATATTAATAATGACATGAAAGAGTGTTATAAATGACATAAAACAAATTAAAAAAATGACATGAAAGAGTTCCAAAATGATGTAAAACACGTCAATGATGACAAGAAAGAGTTTTATAAATGAGATGAAATAGTTCCATAATGACATGGATCAAAACTATAAATGATATAAAACATACCAACGATGACATGAAACAGATTTAAAAATTAAATAACATGAAACCATTCCAAAATGATATGAAACATACCAATAATGACATGAACGACTCTTATAAATGACATAAAATATATTTATGAAACAATTCCAAAATGATATGAAACATACTAATAATGACAAAAAAGAAATTTATAATTACATGAGACAATTATATAAGTTCACACATGTGAGATTTTATTACACAATAATTATGTGTAACATGTTGCACCTAAGTCCCACTCTATAAATAATGTTTATTATGTAAGATGTTGTTTGATTTATCCTAATGTGTATTTGTAAATATCAACTTTATATAATTTTAAAAAACAGATGGTAACTTAATTCATGATAATTAAAAGTAATACTAATTAGAATTATGAGCTGAGAAGTATAAAAACTACTCCCTCCGTTTTATAATAGATGTAACATTTGACTTTTCACACTTGTCGAGACACAAGTTTGACCCATAATATCTCTAATTATATAATTGTAAAAACTATAAAAATTATATATTTGAAAAGTGTATATCGAGACGAATCCAACAAGATCGCACATGAATATATTTTTTCATATATATAAATAACAATTGATGGTCAAAGTTAGTTGTATGAATAGTATCAAAAGTCAACATGTTACATCTAAAAAAGAACCGAGGGAGTAAAACATTGGCACTCCATAATTATAATGGTCCATGGTACACGTGCACGCAACTTTAAAGTTTAATGTAACAAAGTAACAAACCATATGATGTGCTCAAAATAATTATGGTATTGCTTACGATAGTACTTTAATAATTAAGTCCTATCACAACTTATAATGTTTGTTCTCAGAACCCCTACACGCTTTTCTGATTTTGCTTATCCATAGACCATAGTACTCATCCCATTCTAATTTCTAAGTCATCCCCACATTTGAAGTTCGGGACAATCACTTTTACCACACTTCCACTAGTTTACCAACTTAATTTGCATTTTTTAGGCATGCTTGAATTAGAGATTTTAAGGCCCTTGGGGAATACAAAATAAAGATAATGAGGGTTGATGGAGGTGGAGATAAATGTAATAAGGTATTGATTATGTAAATAGGGGTAGAATTGTTACCCCTCATTTTTGGGGGTAATAGTCCCACTTATTGTTTGTCTTTGCATTAACTATATTATCTCTGCGTCCAACACCATTTAAATTAAACTTCGTTTCTTTATTTTTGTCTTTATCATCCTTAATTCAAGCATGTCCTTAAGATTACTAAATAGACATTTAGCCAGATGTAATCATATAAAAATTCACCCCTTTAATTTTCAAATATTATACTTTCTCCGTCCCACAATATAAGTCTTGTTTCTTTTTAAAATATCCCAAAATATAAGTCTTGTTTCTATTTAAATCCAATACTTTTACCTAAAATACCCTCATAGTGATAATTTAATTCTCAATATGTCCTTATAAATTCATCAAAAATTGCACCCATTTTTAATGCAAATATGGAAACTTTGACAAGTTAACAACTCTTTTTGCTTGGTTATTCACACCCACATCAGAAATTGTACCCTCATAATTTTGCCTTCCATAACTTAAGATCCGTAGCTTAATAAATTTGCACCCACATCATAAAATCTTCACATTCCATAGCTTAATATCTATGTATTAGTGGGTCAGCATTTATTAAATTGCTTCTTTTTTTTGTTTAAAAAAGCAAAACAAAGATAAAGCTTCCCAATGCAATTGAATCTATTTATCCAAATAAACAAGATTCTACTTACCTTATTTCTCGTGAAAAAATAGAATCAGGACTTATATTATGGGACGGAGGGAGTAATAGAACAATGTGGACAATATGTACATTGCAAATTTAAGCCTAATTTGGATATACCTATATAATTAGAAGTGCAACATTCGTTTTCTAGCCCTTTTTCTTATCTTTATTTCTTTTGTATTATAGTTGTAAAAACCTATATACTTTATACAAAGTTTTTTATGTGGCCGCCCACACCTGTAGTTAGTGGTGTGGCCGATCCACATATAAGGTTAATTATTGTATTTTGACGTTACTAATTAATATACTAGGGGTTACTTATAATTGTTGGGGTTATTTATTACTAAAAAAGGGGTTACTAATAGTTGTTGGGTTACTTATGTCCCATGTTAAGGTACTTAAGGATTGTAGATCAATATAATAGGGGTTACATATAATTTTTCACGGTTACTTATAATTTTTTGGGGTTATTTACTATTATTAGGGATTACTTATACAAATTAAAGGGGTTACATATGTCTTAATATAATTAGTTTGTCTTTTATGCGTGCAACCACATGACTTTTAGCCATGCGGCCAGCCGCATAGGAGACTTGCTATATACTTTACCTTACTCTAGAGAAAGAAAAGGAAAGTGTACTTTTCAAGATTAAAGATTGATCTCTTTTATCACAATTGGTTTCTGGACAACCTTTTCCATAAGAAGATAAGGAATTACATACCATGGGCTCTTTCCTTTAGTTTTTCTTGCTAGGAAACCTGGAACAGAAGGAATAAATGTGTCTTTGATAGGAAAAACAGGAATATCCAATCATCCTGGAAGCAAGGATGCTGGCTAAGTCAAGAGTTTCTAGTGTCCATTAAATTCTATCCTAACATTCAGATAAACACTGAAATTCTAGATATCCCCCACAATAGCCTAATGATGTTGGGCATATAAGGAGTATGCAGGGATAAAAGTGGGGAATGGAAGCACGGGTTCTTTATGAGGACAAAAGTAACTGATGCCACCTTGGGGGAGTTTAGAGCAATTTACAGTGTTATTACATGGCTTTATCATTGTGATTTGCAAAATGTCTACATCTTTTCTGACTCTAAAGTGGCTGTTGATGGTATTACCGATCCACCATCAATGAAGGATAGGTGCTCTAATTTGGTATTGCAATGTAGGGTTCACCAAGGCATCGCTAGGGTCGTCAATGATGTAGCTATGGTTAGCAGCTTCTTAAGGATGTAGACGACTTAGCAAGATGGACAAGGGAACCAAATTTTGCCACATATATCTGTTTTCATGTTCCTATAAACCCCTTCCCGGACAGTGATTTTAGAGTAGATGAAAGACTAATGTGAGATGTAATTTTAAGTGCGTCTGAATTGAATCTTCATTCCATACGCACTTCCTCGGCTTGTATTGAAAACAATCTAGTTAGTTAATTTTTAATATATTGCTCCTTCCAACCAAAAGAAGATTAAAGATTGATGTTTGAAGACTTATGCTTCCATCAATATAAATCAAGTTGTAGTCGATAACTCTAATTAAGTTCTTCTCTTAATGTAAATGGTGAAAAAGATCGATTGTAGATCTTATTTTAAGATTGAAGTTGTACTAACAGAAATAAGTTTGGATAAGTCCATTATTTATATCTTTAGTTACCAATGGGAAATTCTTAAGTCCCCAACAGATCACCATTTTAGGCGTGTGAAAATCCCCCTCCACAAATAGTCCTTTCAAAGCTTGATGTTTAACCTTGGAATGGAGATTGGATTTGCCCTAACATACGCAACTCAAATATTATCACAATATATGATTGAAAGGCCAGTAGATATCAGGCAGAGTTCTTGAATAATTTCCGTTACCATAACATCTCAGCCGTAGCATGTGCCACTTCTTTATATTTAGCTTATGTAGAAGAGCGAGCCCGAATATGTAATGTGTTGCTTCTTTGACGTCCAAGAGATGATTTTTGCCTGAATAAACAATCTACAACGTTGTAGAGATGCAATCATCTTTGTCTGGAGCCTAATCCGTATCAGAGTAAGCATGCAAGGTAAGAGGAGAATCCTTGTGGAGCAATAAATCCATATTAATTGTACCATTTAAATACCATAGCAAAAGATGAGAGGCTTGCGGGTGCTCCTCGTGGGATGCTACATGTAATTTTTTGACCGTGAAGGCAACATAATCGGGTTTTGTCAAGCTCAAGTACTAGAGGCGCCAACTAAGGCTCGATTTTGAGTAGGCTAGCTAAGAGAGTTCATTAGATTTTGCTCCTTCCATATCGGCTTTGCATAAGATGTCGGTAATTTACAGTTTTTGATTCAAGAAAATCCTATTTGGATGAGACAAGACTTCAACTCCTAAAAAATGGCAAAGCACCCAAATCCTTTAGAGAAAACCTTTTTGACAAGCTCTTTATGAACTCTTCAAGAACCTGTGGTACATTTCTTGCAACTATATAATGTCATATACTTACACAAGCGGATAGATGGTTGTTGAACCATTAGCTTGTAATGTAAATAAAGGTGAACAAGAATATGTATTTTAGATCTTGAATCCAGCAAATGTTGGCGTAGTTCCTTGTACCAAGCCCTTGGGGATTATTTTTAGCCATATAGAGCCTAATTTAATTGGCAAACATAATTCAGATACTTTAGGTCAGCAAAATTGTTGAGTTCCTAAGCTTGTGTTTTGAATGATGACAAACTAGTCCTTTGTTGTGTTCTATATGATATATACATGTGTGTGTCTAACCATGTTTTTACAGCTAATGGATTGAAGCTTAAGTTCAAGAATGCTCCCAAGACAATCAAGTGAAGACATTGGAGCAAGAGTCTTTTGAAGATATCATGAAGATTGTAAGACTTAGTGATTAGGTCTTTATGATGTAATGCATGTGTGAATCTTAAACTAGTTTCAGGTGTATTATAAGGTGTGCAAAGAAGGTTATGGAATGTGTGTTATGAAACCAGTTGCAAACTTGATCTGAGAACATACATTTCCATGTAGTCAGTAAACTGCTCTGAGATCATTATCAGACCAGTTCATTGTATTACGTTATGAATTTCAAAAGTTCTGTTATATTTTTGGAAAGATTTTATCAAGATACTTTCCTAAACTTTGTTTTCAAAAATGGACTTTACAAGTATGTATTGTCGATTAAGTATGAGTTATAAATAGAGATTGTCCTATTGATTTTATTCCTATAAATCGGAATAAAGTCAAGGGAAATATATTTGTCAAAAATTATGAATAACAATTTAGGCAAATATATTTCCACATAAGGACAATTCCTATTTTACAACTCAAGGCCTACATAAGCAAATATACTAAGAAAAATTATGTGAGCTTTTCCCTTCGAAAAATTCTATGAGATCTAAAAAGCTTCTTACACTTCTAACAAACCCTGAAACACAGTTGAGATAAGCACAACATTTGAGCATAAAAATACTCTCCATTAAAGCTTATTGAAGCATAGTTTCAGGGGGGAACGTTATTGTATTGAACTACCTGCTAGTGTGCAGTGTGGTTTGGGGAACTGGTTTGGGGAATGACTTCATTGAACAATTATAGCTAAGTGTTAGGGAATCATTGTCTTCACAGGTGGAGACCTTGATTGAGTGTAATCCTTTTATTTATCTAAGTTGATTAATAAGAGTAATAATAGTAGTGGGGGACGTAGGCTTGAGTTGAGCCGAACCATGTTAAATCTGTGTGTTAATTATGTTTTTCGCTGCCACGGACCGGTTCTTTTATTGGTCTTGTTTTATTAACACATAAAATCGAAAAAGTAACAATCTATTGTAATGCTCAATTCACCCCCTCTTGAGTATAATCTTGGCTTTCAATTGGTATTAGAGCCAAACTTCTCCGAAGGTTAAACCCTAGAGAAGCATCATGATGGATGAGTATTCAACTGGAGGATCAAGTTCAAGGCTACCTAAGTTCAATGGACAAACTATCCTTGGTGGAAAAATTGTTTGAAGAATTAGATCATAGGTACTGACTATGAATGTTGGAAGATTGTAAAAGATGGTCCCTTGATCATTGAGGTGACTGATGGCAAAGGAAAAAAAGTCCACCAAAAAGGATAGTGAGTACTCCTCAACAGACTTCAAGATAATAAAGAAAAATGCCAAGGCAATGTCTATTGTACAATAAGGTATTGCTGACTATGAGGTATATCAAATCTTGGCATGCTCAACTGCCAAAGAGATTTGGGATACCTTAGAATTAGCAGAAGGAACAAGCGAGGTAAGATATTCCAAGATTGATTTATTAATGACTAAATATGAATCTTCTAATATGTCTAAAGAAGAGAATATACGTGATATGTTTACTCGTGTTATGACTATTATTAATGAATTGAAATCAATTAGAAAAAAAAGATTTTATTCACGAGGATCTTGTCAAAAAAGTTATTGAGAAATCTTTTTGGAAAATGGTTACCCAAGGTAACAACAATACAAGAGGCTAAGGATCTGTCGGTTCTATCCTTGGAACAGATGATTGGATCACTCATTAACCATGAAATGTTGATTGACTCCAAGGAAGGAACCACTGCTAAGACCAAAAATATTGCACTAAAGGTAGAATAGTCTGATGAGGAAGATGAAATAAGCCTCATTGCATTGCAAAACGATTTGAAAAGTACCTAAGGACTCGGTCCAAAGGAAACTTTACCAGAGGTAAAAAAATCTAACTCTTCTAAGAAAGTTACTACTAACTCTGGGTGTTTCAAATGCGGTGATCCTTGTTACAGGATTAAGGAATGCCCTGACATGAAGAAGGAAAAATCAAAGTGAGGATATTCTGGAGAGAAGAAGGTGTTTAAAAAGGCTATGCTAGCCTCTGTGTGGGTTGACTCTGATTCAGAAGATGAAGAAGAGTCAGAAGAAGCAAACTTAGTTTTAACTGTGGTTATAGAAGAAGAAGAAAAAAACTAGTGCCAGATCAGTGCTTGCAAGCAGATTGTTCAGTGTTTAATGGCTGGTAGTAGCGGTTCGTCTGATGACTCAAAACTAAGCTTTGATAAAGTCAAGGATGACATGTATTTCTTTGAAAGGGATGGACTGCTTGATTGCTTGGAAACTACTACTGGAAGTTGGAGCTGCTTATAAAGAGTTAAAAAGGCAGGTTAAGTCATTGAAACAAAATCTTGTCACAAGTGAACAGAGAAATACTGAGCTAGAACAAATATGTATTGAATGGAAAGAAAACCTTTCAGTTCCTCTAGTGTGCCTCATGTCAATACTGAGGAAATTCATAATGAATATGACGGTATTTTATGTGATCTTCACTCAGAGTTGCATCTTTTAAAATAAAAAACAGCGAGAACACTCGGAAAACAAATGCAGACTTAATTTCAAGTCTTCAAGACGAATTAAACAAAGTCAAGTTGGACTTAGCCATTTTTCCTGAGCACAACTTGATTCAATTAAAGAAGCTTGAAACGAAGAGGATTTGTCATACTGTATGTGGAATTTGAACATGTTGCTTGATGCTCATAGTACCTTGGGTGTTCACAAAAAACCGAAACCGAAATACCGTACCGAAAAACCGGAAAAACCGGTCAAAATGGGCGGTTACCGAACCGGAAAATTTGGGATTAAACGGTTCGGTTACCGAGCCGGTAAAAAATACGGTTAAACGGTACGGTTACGGTTATGATTTTTTATAAAACGGTTAACCACAAAACCGGATAAATTTATTTTTTTATTATTATTTAGTTTTTTATAATAATTATATTAATTAATTTTTTTTTATTAAATGCAGTAATTTAGTGAAAGAGTCGGTAGACTCATTTGTGTGAAAAAACGTAAGTCAGTAAGGGGGGAGTAACAAAATGTGGACTTGCTGCTTGCTGTTTGCTTTTTAAAGTTTTTGTTTTCATGTTTTTTCTTTGCCTTTTGATGAATCTCTTTTGATGGCGGGAGATTGCATGTGCACTTGCTGCTGTTTTTTCTTAGAACTACTCACTGTGAACTACTCACTGAGATATGTATTCGTTGTATTGTATTATTGTATGGTGTAGAATGTTTTTAGAGATGATTGTCTTTTATAGAGAATCTTGGTATTAATGGTATATTATTTATGTTGAGAAAAATTTGAAATCTAATATATAAAAGTAGTAAAATAATTTGATAAAACTTGAGTAACGGTTAACCAGAAAACCGTACCGAAAAACCGGTTAACCGTTTATGCGGTTACCGGTTTGAACGGTCACGGTTACGGTTCGCAAATATGGCGAACCGATACTTCCGGTTACCATCCCGGAATTTTATTTCGGTACGGTTAACCACCCATGAACACCCTTACATAGTACCTTGAACCACCTCACATCTCAAACTGAAAATCCTCAGAGGTTTAGTTTAGGGTACTCAGGTGAGTCTTCATCACAAAGGACAGCCTCAGGTAGAGACAATAGTTGGATAACTGAATTCGAGAAGGGTAAGTATGTTACTGCTCAAGACATGCATGTGTGCAACTATTGTGGTAAAAGTGGTCATAAGGTAGAAATTTTTGGGCCAAGAATAAACGTGATAAAAAGAAAGGTTTTTCTACGTTTATACCCTTGTGTTTTTCTAGTTTCCACGTCATACCCCAACCTTTTTAGAATTCTACAAGGTACCCTCAAACTTACCTTTTTTAATGCACAATGCCCCTACCGCTAATTTTAGGTCATTAATTTCATTTTTATTTTATAATCCAATGAAACTAATCTAATTTGTAAATATTCCTTGCAAGGGTTACACTATGTATAAGTTAAATTAGTTCCACTAGATTAAAAAAGTGAACGAAATTTACGACGTATAAATAGCAATAGGGGCGTTGTGCATTAAAAAATGTAAGTTTAAGGGTACCGTATAGAATTTTGAAAAGGTTGGGGTACAACATAGATACTGAAAAAATACAAGGGTATAACGTAGAAAAAACCCTAAAAAGAATAGAGCACATGTAAAGAAAGTATGGGTTCCTAAGACCTGATTATCATCTGGTCCTACTGCCAAAAATGAAGTATGAAATGAGCTTGTTCCCAAGAAAAGTGGATTCAAGCAAGTTTGGGTTCCTAAAACCCACATGGTATCTGGTTCAACTACCAGAAATGTTTTGAAAGTTGATTATGTAACTAAGAACAAGGGACCCAAGCAAGTCAGGGTTCCTAAACTTAAACATTAATGTGTTTTTCTACGTTATACCCTTGTGTTTTTCTAGTTCTACGTCATACCCCAACCTTTTTAGAATTCCACAAGGTACCCTCAAACTTACCTTTTTTAATGCACAATGCCCCTACCGCTAATTATAGGTCATTAATTTCATTTATATTTTATAATCCAGTGAAACTAATCTAATTTGTAAATATTCCCTGCAAGGGTTACACTATCTATAAGTTAAATTAGTTCCACTAGATTAAAAAAGTGAACGAAATTTACGACGTATAAATAGCGATAGGGGCATTGTGCATTAAAAATGTAAGTTTAAGGGTACCGTATAGAATTTCGAAAAGGTTGGGGTACAACATAGATACTGAAAAAACACAAGGGTATAACGTAGAAAAACCCAACATTAATTGTTTTTTTGCAGGCTATGGTGAAAGGAAGAAATTTATGGTATTCGGACAATGGTTGCTCAAGATACAAGTCTGGAGATAAAAGTCAATTTCTTTCACTAACAACCTTTGAAGGAGGGAGTGTGACTTTTGGAGATAATATCAAAGGAATTATCAAAGGGAAAGGTAAGGTAGGTAAGTCACTCTGTAATATCCCTTATGATTGCTTTAAAGGGATTTAGCAGGTTACTCATTCCAACAAGATATATCTTTCTTTTAGGGAGCTTATTTTCTTAGTTACTCCACAATTAAGCGTGCTTGGCAGGGAGTAGTCCAAGGATGGGTGACCTCCTGGGAAGTTTTTCGGGGTGCGCAGGAGTGAGGACAAAATGCGCCGGAAGAACTTGTGTTGGTTAGTGAGGACAATTGTTGTCCCTGGATGTGCATTGGTGACGATAGACTCGACTCCGTATGAGTCGGGTGTTACACACTCTCTCAAGCAATTAATAATGTTTATTATGTTGATGGGTTAAAACATAATCTGTTGAGTATTTTACAACTGTGTAAAAAAAGAAATCAGGTTGAATTCAAATCAATCTTTGTCTTATAGCGAACTCTGAGACAAGGGAACTGGTTTATCAGGGAACTAGACACAATAATGTTTATATAGCACATTTGAGTCAAATTCCTAAACATAATGCAAATTGTCTTAGTGTTGTTGAGGATGATCAGTGGCTTTGGCATAAGACTTGGACATGTAAGTTTGTCATTGTTGAATAATTTGAGGTCTCAAGACTTGGTTATTGGCTTGCCAAGTATGAAGTTTGAAGCAGACCAGATCTGTGATGGATGTGCTAAGTGTAAGCATGTCAAGTCTTCATTTAAGCCAAAGAATGTGGTAAGACTTCTAGACCCTTTGAACAAATGAACATGGACTTGTATGGACCTATGCGTGTACAAGCATAAGTGGTTACTATTATGTATTTGTTGTAGTTCATGATTATTCTCGGTTTACTTGGACTATTTTTCTCAAGTTTAAAAATGAAACTTTTGATGCATTTGAAGCTTTGGTGAAACAAGTCCATAATAAGATTAATCTTCAACTAGCAACAATACGATCTGATCATGGGATTGAATTTGATAATGCTAGCTTCATACAGTATTGTAGGGATCATGGAGTGTCTCATATATAACTTTTCAACCCCCAGAATTCCACAACAAAATGGAGTTGTAGAGAGTAAGAACATAACATTGGAAGAAATAGTAAGGGCTATGTTACAGGAAAATGGTTTACCAAGAAATTTTTAGGGTGAAGTTGTGAGTACGGCGTGTTACATACTCAACAGAGTTATGTTAAGACCACTGCTAAAAAAGACACCTTATGAACTTCTCAGAGGAAGGCATCCAAACATTATGCATTTGAAAATCTTTGGGTGCAAATGTTATGTGCACAATAATGGAAATGATAATCTTGACAAATTTGATCCTAGAAGTGATGAAGCTGTGTTTATTGGGTACTCCACTCATAGTAAAGCATATAGAGTCTTCAACAAAAGGACTTTATGTGTTGAAGAGAGTATCCATGTGCTGTTAAATGAAACTAACATGATTGATAAGAGTGTGCAGGTTGATGATGAAGAATTCGAGATTGGTATGATGAAGTTTACTGGAGTCAATGCTGAGAATGCTGAGAGACCAAAGGGGAAACTAGAGCCAAATCAAGATCATCCCTCTCCTGATGAAGTTCAACCTGTTCAAGTAGTTGAAAATGAAAACAGGGAAGTAATATGCCCTGAATAACTCCTCTACTGGTCAACAAACCATTGATGTCTCAGTTGAGGAAGTTTTTCAATCTGCTTCTCCCATAAATGAGTCTATAAACTCAGATGAACCAACACTAAAAGTGGTTCAAATGAAGAAAGAGATCTAGCACAAATAAATTTGACTTTAACACATCCTTCAAGTATAAATCATCTCATCCCACTGATTTGATAATTAGTGACATTTCCAAGGGTGTTCAAACAAGGAAATCCTTACAAAACTTTTATGCTTTTTATTCCTTCTTTTCTGATATTGAACCAACTGACTACAAAGTTGCCTTGACTAATCCTGATTAGGTTCTAGCTATGCAGGATGAATTGAATCAATTTGAGAGAAATAAAATTTGGCACCTTGAACCTAGAACCAATGATAGATCAGTCATTAGAACTAAATGGGCTCTCAGAAACAAGTTGGATGACTTAGGAATTATAGTTAGAAATAAAGCCAAGCTAGTGGTCCAAGGATTAATTAATAAGAAGGAATTGATTATGATCAAAGAAACCTTTGCGCCAGTAGCCAGACTTGAAGCAATTAGAATCTTGATTGTTTTTGCTGCTCATTGTAATATGAAACTCTTTCAAATGGATGTTAAGACGACCTTTCTTTATGGCTATTTGAAAGAGGATGTGTATGTAGAGCAGCCTCCTGGTATTAATAACATAACAAAATCATGTTTACATATTGGACAAAGCTCTCTATGGCGTGAAACAAGCACCAAGAGCTTGGTATGAGAGACTTTCTAGTTTTCTCATTAGCAATGGGTACAAGAGAGGTTCAGTTGACAAAATATTGTTCTTGTAAACAAGGAAAACAGACCTGTTAGTGGTCCAAGTATATGTTGATGATATATTGTTTGGTGCTACTAACTTTGTCTTATGTGAGGAATTTGCAGATCTTATGAAGAGCGAATTTGAGATGATCGAGCATAATGGGAGAACTTGGGTTCATCTTAGGTTTGCAAATAAAGCAAGGTGATGATGGAATAATAATTCATCAGCAAAAGTACCTCAAGGAACTTATTAAGAGGTATGGTCTGCAAGATAACAAATTCCATGACACACCCATTCCTACTTTAGCCAAGTTGAGTCTAGATAAAAAAGGAAAGGATGTAGAGGGTAAGCAGTTCAGAGGAATGATTGTTTCATTGCTGTATTTAACAGCCAACAAAGCAGATATAGTGTTCTCTGTGGGGTTGTGTGCTAAATTTCAAAGCAATCCTAAAGAGTCACATCTCAAGGCTGTGAAGAGAATTTTAAGTTATCTCAATGGGACAATGACTTGTGCCTATGGTATCCAAAAGGTGAGAGTATTTGTTTGATTGGTTACACTGATGCTGATTTTGCAGGTTTTATTGTGGACCGAAAGAGCATGTCCGGCATGGCTCATTTCTTAGGCTTTTGTTTGATTTCATGGGGGTCAAAGAAATAAAATTCTGTTGCACTGTCTATAGCTGAGTTTGAATAAAGACTCAGATGAAGAGAATTGAGTTTGGTAGTGTTCCCATTCTTTGTAATAACACAAGTGCCATTAACATCTCTAAAAATCCTATTCAGCAATCAAGGATCAAATATATTGAGATAATGCATCACTTTCTCAAAGACAATGTGGAGAAAGGTAATGTTGAATTGGAATTTTTCAAATCAGAGGATCAATTGGCTGACATTTTTACAAAACCCTTGTCCAGGGAGGTGTTTGTCAAACCTCGTACTCTCTTAGGGTTAGTCAAGATTAGATAACTGTCTAATCTTTATCTTTCCCTCTTGATTATTACAATATTGATCATGTATTGTATATATAACTGTGTGAATATCTAGCATCTCAAATTCTATGTTCAGGACTCGCAAAGTTCTTATTAGATGTTGTTCTGATTGTTGATTCTCTAAGTTGCCAAGTGATAGTGCCCTAACTGATATTTTTGCGCAGACTCGTATGAAATCACCCGGAGACCAGTTCTTTGAGGCGGTTATTTTTCAAATTTTGAAATTTCCGAAAATATTTTATTTTGGAAAATATCTCATAGGGCGGCAATTCAATTATGTGATTTGACAGTTGTAGGAGTAATTATGGCAGCTGAAAAGAGACGGTTCTCTACTTGGCATAATGACGATTATTCACTTCCATCTTCCATTTAATCTTAAATTGCCTTATTTGTGGATACCATTATTTTTGGATATGACCCACTATTATTTTAATCTTTCTACCTTTTAACCATTGACCCACACTCTCTCTCCTCCAAATAAAATAAATACCACTCCTACTACCTACCAACCCTAACCATTGGCCCACACACTCTCTCACCAAATAAAATAATACTACTTTTACTACCTACAAACTCCTATCACATATACTTTTTTTAATAAAATAACAAAAAATATCCAAACAATAACTTATCATCTAAAACTACGTGCCCTGATAAGTGTCAAGAGTATTCTGGGACGGAGGGAGTATTAACTTTTGATTTTTCTTCTTTCATAATTCTCTCTCTAACTCTCATACTCCTTGTGCTCTTGATAATTGTTAACGGAGAAGAATTCAGTATCATTGTCTCTTATCTGTTTGAAAAAATATCTAAAAGAAGAACCACTCGTTTGCATAAGGAGGTGGGTGAAGAATCTCATGTGATCAGTTCTCCATCTCTAAAGAAGAAGAAGAAATCAAAAGAAACTGCCGAAGAAGAAAGTGATGTTCCTCAAAAGAAAAAATGCTGCTCCTAAAACTCATAAATCCATCGCAAAAACCACCGCACTACAGAAAAAGCCCAAAGAGCCTACTCCTTCCCCTCAAAAGACTCGTTCTTGCTCTCGTTCTGAAGAGGAGGATGAATCTGAGAAGTCTGAACCAGTTTCCTCCCATCATACTGAAGAGGAGGAACAAAATGTTCCTGAGAAGAAACTTGCACTTGCAATTGAAGCACCAAAACCCTCCTTTCTAATGGAGAAGAAAGTGAAGGAAAAAACTAAGAAGGTTGTGCAGTCTGAAACCTCAACTGACTTAAACCTAAAAATTTCCAAAGTTGCAAAGGAAGTGGTTCAGAAGTCCACTACAGGAAATCAGGTAAAACCAAAACCATAAAATCTCCCTGTCCAAAACCTAAAATCATTGTTTCCACTCCTAAACCAAAGAAGAATACACCGGCTGAAAAATTAGCCGAAGAAGAAACTGGTGATCAGGAGTCTGTGGAGGAGGACAAGGAGAAAAAGAAGGATAAAAAGAGGAAGATGTTGGTTGATGTAACTCCTTCTAATTTGGAGAAATCCAAGAAAGGTAAATCTAGTGCTACTTCTTCTCATGAACCTTTGTATGATTTGAGTGAACATATCATACTTTATGGGTTTATATGTCCTCGTGGTTGGTTGAATCAAGGATTTTTTGTCTGAATTGAAAGAGATGTTAGGTTTTCAGAAGTGGTTGGGTCTGTTTTCTAAAAGTGTGGATGTTTATGAATCTGTTGTGGCTAAGGCACTGAGAGTGCCTAGAGAAGGAATGTTTGTCTATTCTAAGGACAACTGGCCAGTCATCAGGAGAATTACTGCTCAAGATATTCAAGAGCGGTTGTTTACTAGTCCCCCTAATGACAAGGATGGCTATCTTATTGTTATTAGTTAGCTTAAGGATCCCATGCTTAGGGTATTGCATACCGTGGCTTCTAAGATTGTGTTGCCTAGGGGTCAGGGTATAATTCATTGTAGGATTATGGACTCTGTTTTTATGTATTGTCTAGTGGAGAGAATTCAAATTAACATCCCTGCACTGGTGTTGGCTTACATGGTTGGTTGTTTGGAGAAGGCTAATCATGGATTGCCTTATGGAGGATGGTTGACCTTGATTTTTAAGAAAAATCAGATATAATTATCTATAGAATTTGGAAAGATGTCCACCTTCTCAAATAAGATGTTAGGTCAAAAGGGAATGCCCTTTGCTGATGGTGTGTTGAGGATATGACCTTTGTTTATGGTGTGTTGAGGATGAAAGATGGGAAAGAGACTGGTGGCAAAACTAGTGCTAAGACGAGTATTGCAGGACTTGAAGCCACCTTGTCTCTGGTAAAGCAGATCAGTGAACAGAATGCAATGATGCAGCAGATGCTTAGTTTTGTCACTCAGTTGTGTACAGTCTTTGGGGAGCATCAAAAGAGATTGGATGCTCGTGTGTCCACGACTGAAAAGAAGTTGAAGACTGCTCCTGCTACTCAAGCATCTTCATCAGAGTCTACTTCCAAGGACATAGCTTCTCCAGAAAAGTCTGATCAGGAGGAGGCAAGTGAGCAAGATGATGATGATGAGGATCAAGGCAATGAGACTAAGGATGACTCTGCTGAATGATTATTTTTTTTCCTTTTCCCATATTTTTATAACTGCTTTCTAATATCAAACTTCTTCTGGTTTCCCTCTCCCAAATTACAAAATATTGTTTCCTATGCAATTTGGTTTGTGATTGGTCTGTAATATTTTGGATAATTAGGGTTCTGACTTTGGATTGTGATCTGTAGGAATAATGGTATCTCTAGAATGCTGTTTGAGCTACTTAAGTAGATATCTTAATGTTAAACTTAGTAATTTACTACTGGTTTCTATGATATGCTCTGGTTATATTGTTTTGCATGCATATTTGATTTTTGATGATGTCAAAAGGTGGAAAAGAAATGAGGTGAAGTTGTCTAACTCTTTGACAAAGGGGGAAGATTCTTCTGATAAGCAGTTATCTAGACAAATTCTAGAGAGTACATAGAGTTTTTTAAAAACCAGTCTGTCAGCCTGAACTGATTCCTTGCTTTTGACAGATTCTCTAAGTATATCACTACAAAAAAATCCATTTTTCGCAACAACGTTTTGACAACGACATAAAAGTTGTTGCTAAAAATGCGCTTTAGCAACGACAAAGTTCTTGCAATAGATAAGTTTTCATTTCCCTCCCCCAATTACATAAGCGCGGGCTTTGGAACATTCTGGGTCCTTTTATAACAACGATTTAAGTTGTAGCTAATTTTGTCTATAATTATTGCAACGACTTTTATCGTTACTTATGTTTATACAAGTCTATTGCAACGACTTTTGTTGTTGCTAAATTTTTCACATTTTACTGCAACGACATTGTTGTTGCCAAAACTTTAACAAAAATTGAAAATTAAAAGTTCAACATCAAAAAACAAAACCCGCAAAAATACTCTCCCAGTTTCCCACCAACTCTCTTTCATCAAAGGGTTTTCCCCTTCAAAGATTACACGCGACTGAGCTACACCCAATCCTCCGCCACTACATCATCTTTTTTGGGTTGCTTTGTTGTTGCTCTTCTGCAGAACGGTTGTCGTTCGGTCATCCGGCGTGTTGTCGTCCTCAATTCTCCGACGTCCTCTGCCTTGTTGTTATTCGTCCTCAATTCGGTCATCTTCTGCAGAACGGCTACTGTTTGGTCGGCCACCAACGACCACCGTCAACCGCCGGTAATGCTTGGTTCGTCGTCCCTTTATTTTTTGCACTTTCTCTCTCCTGTGGTTTGTCGGATTACTCAAATTACTGAAAACATAATTTGTAACTTATTCAACACTAGTTTTATGATTTGAGTGGTGATAATTTGTTCTGGATTGTTTTTGGGTTTAATGTTTAAGTTTGGTCAGGTGCGATTGTATATCAACCAACAATAGTTAAATATTACAGTCAAACGACAATGGTATATCAACCAAACAACAATTATATGAAGATTGAAGAAATAAAAATCGTGAAAGTAAGAAGATATAACATGAATTTTTTTCGACGGGTAAAAGATGAGAATAATATCATTCAATGGCAACTTTGTGAGCAATTACAAGAGGGATTGAAAGGCATGAAACTGGAGATTATTGGCGTAAAGGAAAAGGGAAGATTTCAGTCAATTAGAAGGGTAATTATCTAGAGTATTTTTAGGAGAGTGTAAATGAAGGGAAGTAAATATTTCTCTTGGAAACTAAGGAGAGGATATGTAGAGCTCTGTTCTGGAGCTCCGGTTGAGCCGCCTAATAGCCGGGCCTGAGTTTGGTGTTAAAACTTTATGTTAAATGAACAAGTTCCATTTAATTCAATCTTTTAGGCTTCTTAGCATATTTTATGTGATTGTTATGCTTTAGCTTCTGAATTTTAATAGTATTTGTGTTGTTGGATGAGCTCATAACTTATGTATATAAGTGTAGTATGAACTTGTCTTGCTCTCATTGTGATTTGAGAATGCATCTTATGAATGTGTTTTCTTCATTCTAAATTACTTGTTTGATTACTAGCTATGAATTTAATTTTGTTTGCATATATGTGTGTTAGTAGTAATGGTCGATTGATAAAAATTATATCTTTACATCAGTTTCATATCTATCATGAATTCTCTTGAATTACGATGCTCCTAGGATTTGAGTAAATAATTTAGCCTAATTTATTCAATTATAGTGATATCAATTGTTGTTGTTGATTGACTATCATGGATTTTGCCCCGTTGTTGTTGTTTTAGTGTGTTTTATAGGGTGTTAAATTTTAAATGAAAAACTCTCTCGTTAACTTATATTAACTTATGACCAAAATTTTAAATCAATTTTATCAAACATTGACACCAAATTTATGTGGTCAGGTTGATTTTGACCAAACTAGTGAAATTCAAAAGGTTTATAGCTTTGTGGTTGTGAACAAGGTAAGTCTTATACTTTATGAAATAACTTTGTATAGTCAAATTAATGCTCATGGTGCTAATACTTGTTTTTCTTGTTTGCGTGTGTATTAAACTAGATATATGTAGTTTCACTTTGTACATATCTCATTATGTGGATTGCGATGTTGTATACATCTTTCTGAATTACTTTACTATCTGAATTTAGGGAATGGCTTTTTGTAAGGAATGGATGAAAATAAGTGATCATTCATTGCCCGAATACAGGGAGGGTGTTGATGGTTTTTTAGAGTTTGCATTTTCCAGTATTATAGACGTTCATGATGCTGCCACCATTAGATGTCCTTGTGATAAATGTCGTAATCTGGTTTTTAAAAAAAGGTGTGATGTGAGGTTTGATTTACTGAAGTGGGGAATGCATGAGAATTATACTACCTGGGAACTACATGGGGAAATCGTAGATAATCGTACATGGGAAAAGAACGAACAAGTTGAACACAAGGATCTCAAAGGCTTTAGAAGCAAATGTTGTCGTGCAAGATCAACCCATCCAAAGAAGGGAAGAGTTGAATGCCCAGAATGGTCGAAATACTAACCGACATCGTGATAACCAAGCACTAGGAGGGAACAATGGTTCAACACACTCGGCAATTAATGACGACACTCCTCAGAATGGTGAAGGTAAGTATAACAAATTATTCAATGTCACTCTTTAATATGTTAATCAAGACACTTTCTCCTGCTATTCCCCCCCTAAAATTCCTTATTTTTTTTTCTACTATTTTAGCTACAAGTAATGTGAAACGGCGGGGAGATAGGGGAAAATACAAAAGTTACGTAGTTGATATGAAATTGAAAGGGCATAAATCTAAATTAAAAATCTACATTCCTGATGACATTGATCGTGCAATTGGTGAGAATGCTCGTCATTTGGTGAATGAATGTGGTCGTGTTGTAAGAACAAAGGCTCCTTTAAATGTAAACACTTGGAAAGAAGCATTTGCAAAGGCAGGTGATTCAATGTGGCGAGAAATTCAGGTTTTTACTATGCTACATTGATTTTTGTTTTAACAAAATTGTTCTTTAAATGATTTTCTTAATATTATTCTTTGATTATTTTTTTTGTTTTTGTTACAACAAATTTGAAATCAAGGAGGGTAGTTTTTACATGAAGATGCAAGCCTTTTCCATCGATACTATGCAACGCCTTTACAGGTTATGGAAAAGTCGATTGCACTATTATTATAAGATTTGTGGACAAGATGATAAAGAGCGCCTTGACAATCCACCTCCAGACTTACCAAAAGAACAATGGGAATATTGTGTAGCACGATTTGGGTTTGATGATTTCAAGGTTTGAATTAGCTTTTCTATTTTATTGAAAGCGTGTGCATTTATCTTATTTATGATCTTTAATTAATTAATTTTGTTTTACTAATTATGTAGAGAATAAGTGAACGGAATTCCAAAAATCGTTTGTCTAAGAACAGAACAACACAGACCACTGGTAACTTGTCATTTGCTGAAGTTGAACATATCTTGGTGAAAATGTTTTGACTTATAATAACATTTATAATTTTAAGGATTTAGCTATGGCATGCAAAATAATACTTGTTACCATTTATGCGCTTTTGTATTCATCAGACTCAAGAAAACAATGGAGTGAAACCATCGGCTGATGTGATTTGGCTTATTGAGCGCACGACAGAAGATGAACAGGGTAATTTAGAGTGGGCTGATGATCGTTCAAAGGAAATTCATGTATGTTGAAATTCCAAAAAGATTATATGATATTCTTTAGTGTACTTGTGTTATTATAATTATAATTTTAATATGACATTGTATTTTTTAGGAACAACTGAAAGATGTTGTTGCTGCACATGGTGACTCAATGACTCAAGAGGAGATACTTCTAGATGTTCTGAAACCTAGATCAGGTTATTTTCGTGGCAAGGGAACTGCTTTACCAGGGTATAGTAAAGGAAGACAACTACTAGAACATCAAAACTTGATTCATGACCAACAAAAAACTATTCAGGAGCAACAACAATTGATTATGAAGTTGCAACAAAATCAAGAAAGAACAACAAAACAACTTGAAGAGTCTCAAGAGGCAACAACAAGACTATTACAACAACAAAAGGAGGAGACACAACGTGTAATGGATACCATGAAGGAAGAATTACTTCGACAACTTGCTGCTAGAGTTACAAGCTAATATGAAGATATTTGAAAGTAAGTTAGACACAATTTCTTTTATGCTCTTATGCAACTTATATTATGCTAATATTCATTTATTATTAGGATGTGATGAATGATAAATGTTGATTGAAAAAATGGCCTAAATATATACACTAAGAGATAATGTTTCTCTTGCAGGTAGTTTTGAGGAAGTAAATATATGGAGGTAGTATGAAAGTATATGGTATGTGAATTGTGCGCGGTGACCTTTTATGCATTGGGTATGATTTTTTTTGGAATGATTATGGATCAATGATCGATTGATATTCTTATATATGATGATTAAGAGAATGTTGATCATAGAATGATTTTGGAACATTGACGGATGGTATTATTGGAGCAATGATGAATGTAATTTTTTGGAAGAATGATTGATGTATAAGTTAGATGTGATGATTGTGTGAGTAATGGACATGTTTGTATTAATGTAAATTTATGTTATTATAAATTAAATTTTTTGGATCCCGTAAATTATTAGGATCTCATATTATATCAAAAAGTTTTTACAGGTTCAGAGCTTAATTACTAAAATAATAATGTGTATTCTTGCATCTAAAACGTATAGGTACATTGCTTTAGCAGCGACATTTGTCGTTGCTAAAATACATTGTATCTATTTAAATTAGTTATATTCAAAGCTTTTGCAACAAATAAAGTCGTTGCAAAAAACAAATCTTATCTATTTCATTAAATTTGATTAAGTATCTTCAGCAACGATATTTGTCGTAGCAATAGATTGACTTGTTTTGCAACGACAAATGTTGTTGCCATAAATTCTATTCATATAATTATATGCCACTATGTATAGCAACGACTACTGTCGTTGTCAAATAAGTTTTTTTGCAACGACAAATGTCGTTGCTCGCATTTTTAGTGACGCCCGCACCTGCAACGACCTTGCAACGATAAATGTCGTTGCAAAAGATATTTTTCGCAACGACAAATTATTTTTAACAACGACGTTTGTCGTTGCCAATAACCTGTTTTCTTGTAGTATGATGTTTGCAGGTTCTTTGTTCCTTGTGAAAAGGAATGTATGTTGAGATACTAAAATTTGCAGGTGTTGATAAGTTCCTTGTGATAAGGAATTTTTAAAAGTTTTTTTTCTAACCAGTTGCTATGGTTGGTTAATGAGAAACTTCAGTGTTTGTCATCATCAAAAAGGGGAATTTGTTAAGTTCCTAAGCTTGTGTTTTGGATGAATCCTTTGTTGTGTTCTATATGATATATACATGAGTGTGTCTAACCATGTTTTTACAGCAAATGGATTGTGAAAGGCTCAAGTTCAAGAATGCTCCCAAGACATTCAAGTGAAGACATTAGAGCAAGAGCCTTTTGAAGATATCATGAAGATTGTAATACTTAGTGATTAGGTCTTTATGATGTAATGCATGTGTGAATCTTAAACTAGTTTTAGGTGTATTATAAGGTGTGCAAAGAAGTTTATGGAATGTGTTTTATGAGATCGGTTGCAAACTGGATCTCAGAACATACATTTCCATGTAGTCAGTAAACTGCTCTGAGATCATTATCGGACCAGTTCACTGTACTACGTTCTGAATTTGAAATTTCAGTTATATTTTTGGAAAGATTCTATCAAGATACTTTCCTAAACTTTGTTTTAAAAAACGGACTTTTTGTGTATGTATTACCAGTTAAGTATGAGTTGTAAATAAAGATTGTCCTATTGTTTTATTCCTAGGGGTGGTAGCAAGTATGGTGTGCTTGCGGCAAGTCGATGAGTTTACAATGATGTGCTTGCGTTGAGTGTTGAGACGAAGCGTGATGATGTAGAGTCATGGGAGACGAGCCAAGGGGAAGTGTCGAGTACGGGTGTTAAAAAAATCGAAACTGAAAAACCATACCAAAAAGCAAAACAATCGGTAAAGATGGGAGGTATCGTACCGGAAAAATAGGGGTTAAACGATTCGGTTACAATTATGCTTTTTTACAAAACAATTAACCGAAAAAATCAAATATTTTTATTTTAAGTAATTATTCTTCAATTATTTTTATTAAAGGTAGATTGATCAGTAAATTAAGTGTTTTTTCATTATTGTAGTAATGTTGTAATAACTAGTACAATTTCCTACTTCTACTAGTATTTAAATTCTATTTTTATATGCATTTTGTTTAAACTTTTTTACAATATGGCAGTAGGTAGTAGTTTAGTATGTTTATGTCGATAATGTTGTGTTGACGTTAAATTGTATATTCACTTATGTCCAAAAAAAAGTAAAAATTATATTTGAATTAAGAAAAATACAATATTAAAATTTGAGTAACGGTTAATGGTTATCCGAAAACCGTACCAAAAACCAGTAAATTGCTTAGGCAGTTACCATTTGAATGGTTATATGGTTACAGTTCACAAAAATGGCGAATCGTCATTTTCGGATACCAAATCGAAATGTCGTTCTAGGACGATTAATCACCCATGAGCACCTTTAGCATCTAGAGCTAGCTAGCAGCCCGCAGCCTTGGAACCCGCTCCCGCATGGAATAATGGCGCAACAAGTAGCCAGCAGGCCTCGAGCCTACGCCCATAGGGCATGTCGCGCCCAACAAGCTTGTCGTTGCTTCCAGCCCGTGAGGGGGTGCCTCCGCTTGCAATATTTGTCGTGTTCTTCGTGTGGGCCTTTGTAATGTGCAACCGAAGCGTGGCTTGTGTCGTTTTGTGGCCATTTTTTGGTTTTCCTTCTCCGATTAGAAATCTAGTTTAATACCTTAGTGTTTATTATTGGGATATTATCTCAGGTAACCCTGACTTATAGACCTTTTTCCAATATAACCCTGACTTTTACAGGCCTGTCTCTGATAACCCTGAACTTGATTTTTGTCATTAAACTGGACGGAATTTGTCACGCCGTTAACTAGACCCTAACTTGGTTTGACTTTTGCTAAATTCATCTCTTTCTCTCTCTTGTTCTTCATCTCTTCTCTCTCTTGTTCTTCATCTCTTCTCAAGCATTCATCAATGGTTTCCACCACTTTCTCTCTCTTGTTCTTCATCTCTTCTCTCTCTTGTTCTTCATCTCTTCTCAAGCATTCATCAATGGTTTCCACCACTTTCTCTCTCTTCAACTTAGGTAAATTTCTTTAATCTTTAAAACCACCATCATCCAACCACTACTCCAAAACTAGAAAAAAAAAAAAGAAAGCTATTTTCGATAGAGTGGTTTTTTATTTTTTATTTCATCTCAATTCTCTATGTAACTCGCCAGAACCTCCTAAACCCTAAAGTCCGACAACTTTCCCTAATTTATCAGACCCAATTTCAATTTCGATAGTAGGGCTTTCAATTTCGCCAAGTTGCATCAATTAATCGTGGTTCTTAACAAATTCCAATGGATTTCGATGAGTACGAGTACTTGGAGAAGACAGTAGAAGATGGGGGAAAGCAACTGCAACTACAACAAGTTGAGGAGAAGCAGGAGATGTTCGAAATGGGACCGCAGGAGATGTGCGGAGAATTCGATTTCTGATTCGAATTCGAATTCGGCGTTGCACCACCACCACTTGAAGGCGATGAACCACCACCCATCTGCTGCTGCTGCTAAATTGACGAGAAAAAAGCTATTTTAGTAACATTCATACAATTAGCTTTAGAAAGCAAATGGAGGAGCATACATCAGATGGTTCTCCGGAGAGCTCCTTATCAGCCACAGCAGTAGCTTCAGAATAGTTTCCGTTATTGACGAGCTTTCTCGCAGTTGCTAATGCCTCTGGAGTATTTGGATTTGTATAGTTTCTGGGAATTCCGGTCCAAAGTGTGTCCTCTGTAGATCATGAACATGGGACTTGTTTAAGCATTTTTCTTTGTTACAATATGTTGGATTATTTTTTATTTTCAAAAAATCACCTCATAACAGAATCACAAAGGAGGAGGAAATGGATCATATTTGTCTAAAAACACACAAATTTACAACATAGGATTTCCCCATAAAATGTGTTAGGGAGGTCAAGATGCACACAAATTCGGAAGAATTGATTGATCTAGAAGAGATGAAGAACAAGAGAGAGAAGAGATGAAGAACAAGAGAGAGAAAGAGATGAATTTAGCAAAAGTCAAACCCACTTACGGTCTAGTTAACGGAGTGACAGATTCCGTCCAGTTTAATGACAAAAATCAAGTTCAGGGTTATCGGAGACAGGCCTGTCAAAGTCAGGGTTATATTGGAAAAAGGCCTATAAGTCAGGGTTATCTGAGATAATATCCCTTTATTATTTTATTATGCCATAAGATTGATTGAATTAAATTCATAGAGGGAGAGAGTAATTAATCTAGAGAGACTTCTAAAGAGAGACTAAAGAGTCTAAAGAGATTTAATTATCTTCTTGTAATCATCATCTCACATATTTAATGTCCTAGTGTAGTTTGTGGTTTTCTCCCTAATTTGGGGTTTCCACGTTAAATCTTGTGTGTTCTTTATTGCTTAATTTCTTTATCGGTTTTTCTGACCTATGCACCTAGTGCAAAGGTAAAGGCTTATCTATTAAACAAATTAATTAACAAAAATAGAATATCCTTCCTACAATTATGCTAAATAGTTAGTTTCCTTATTAGGTGGGATTGAGAGTTGTGGCCAGGGACTGTAGGGGGTTGTTTTGTTCGCGGCCTGCCAAAGAACTCGAGCATGCTGGCCAGTTGAGCTAGCTGAAGGTAAGGCGCTTTGCTTGGCGTTAAAGATAGCTCGTGCTCATGGAATGCGTGATGTGATTGTGGAGGCCGACTGCCAAATTCTAATTAATCGTCTTACAAAAGGCGCGGTGTTTTTTGCGGACTTGGCGGATACCACTAGTGAAAAAAAACGGAAGGGTTGCGGTCAAAACAGTCCTAAGGGCTGTGTTTTTGGCCAGCATCCCTTCACTAAAAGTGAAGGGCTGCTATGGAAGGGCTGCGGTTTTGTGCCTAAATCGCAGCCCTTCTTTGTACAAAGGGCTGCGGTTTTTACCATAGCCGCAACCCTTTTGACCCAAAAAAAATAAATTTTTTTTTTTTTGCATTTTTTTACTCCTAAAAATCAAAAAATTAACAACGCTTAACTAATCAAACAAACCGAAATTATAAATTACAGTCGAAATTATAAACACAACAAAACGAAGTTTACAGTCGAAAAAACAAACAAAATGAAATTATAAATTAACGAATCAACAAGAACATCAAATCAATTCCACAAAATGAAATAAAAAACCTAAAATACAAAATAAAACGCTTAACTAAACCTCAAATATCACAAATAACAAATAAATTACAAAAAAAAACTGAAAAAAACTAGATCAACCCTAGATCTGATGCAGCGAAGGCAACGCTCAACTCCTTGTCGCCGGCATTTCGTCCACTGGAAACCGACTGAACTAAGGCCGACGCGGAGATGAGCACGAACCACCGACAACCTCGTCGGAAAACGCACAAAGCAAGTCAATAGGGGTTCGAAAACTTCGGGCTCTAAAACCCCAAAAAAAGGCACAAAAATCAAGCACAAAATCAAGCACAAAATTAAAGCACAAAAATAAATCACCTCGTTGCTTTTAGCCGACAACCGGCGAAGAAATGAGAGGAAAGAGAAAGTCGTCTGTAAAAGCACGAACCCTCGCCGGCGAAGAACGACTGATTTTGAGCAGACGAACGACGAAGGAGGTGAGGAGATCGACGAACGACGAAGGAGGTGAGGAGATCGACGAACGACGAAGGAGGTGAGGAGATCGACGAACGAACGCTGCTTCGTGAGAATGAGGGAGAGGGAGAGGGAGGAGAGAGAATGAAAATTAACCTACCGCTAAGTATTGAACCATTTTTTAAAAGTCCACCCATTTTAAAAAAAAGCCCGCGATGATAAAAGCACGCGCTTAATTTCAAAAACGCAAAATGCCCTTCATTTTCTTATAAGTGCGGTTTGCATTGATCACCGACCCTTCACTAAAAGGGCTTTTTCTGAGAGTGTGGAATATGTGCGTTTTGCATTGACCGCAGCCTTTCGTATACGAAGGGCTGCGGTTTTTGGGATAACCGCAGCCCTTCCTTTTTTCCCCCCTAGTGTACTATCTTAGAAGATGTTTTTTTTCTTGGTAAGGATTTTAATTCTATAGTATGGTCTCATGTGCTTAGGGATGGGAATTTTGTCGCCCACCACCTAGATAGAGTTATTCCGTTTGGTACCGAACAACGTTGGGAGAACCATTGTCCTTTGGAGGTGGCTCCTTATGTTTTGATGGACACCATGTCCATTGATTAATTGAATGCTTCATCTTTTCCCCTAAAAAAAACTATTTAGCATAATTGTAGGGAGGATATTCTATTTTTGTTAATTAATTTGTTTATTAGATAAGCGTTAACCTTTGCACTAGGTGCATAGGTTAGAAAAACTGTTTCTCTATTCCTGTTTATTATACTTCATTTGCCTAATATGTTAGCGCCTATAATACTAATTCCTAACAAGATGGAGGGAGTAATATTTAAAATCTAAGATGACAAGGCCATAATTTGAGACTCGTCACACTAATTTGTTGTTTAACCACCTCAATTAATACTTACATTCATCTTAATCTCCTTCATAGTATCTAAATCTAGATTGTAGCCTTATAGGTAGAATGAGGTTTCCAAAATTCCATAGTGCACACAATAGTTTGGAGAACATTTTTCAAAATTGGGGTTTGGGGGGGTCAAATGGGAATAGATGAGAGGAAAGTAGACCACCTTTTGCTTTTGGCAGTTGGCTACTTTTTGTCGTGCTATAATCTCATTTGTTGGACTCTTTCTTGACTAAGCACATAGATTATCGGAGGAAAAAAGAGAGTTTGATCTGTGATGTGATTTAGAAGTAGGAAAACGTTATAATTAATCAACCCCACCTTTCAGCAGGGAAAATAAAAGGTCCCAAAAAAATCAATTAAAAATAGGAAATGTAGGGAATTCATCTCCCAAGGCCCCAACAGAATATCTCACAAGCAGAGTATCGGAGTAGTGACATTTTCACTAGAGCCAAGTCTCGAGCTTTTTCGAATTAAATTTTCAATTTTGACTAATTTTAGAACCCAAATGAGCATAATTTCGCACAATAAAGAGAATTTCAAATGAGAAAATGAACAAAAAAAATATCCTTGTATGTGCTATACATACGGTACACTCGGCCACTCGAGTGTATAATGAATGCACTCACTTAGAGAGAGCTTAGTGAGAGTGAGGGATACCCTAGTGGTTAGAGTTTCCCTTCCGATTCCAAAAGGTCTTGGGATCGATTCTCACCCTAGACAAGTTGAGATCCCCTTTATTCCCCCCAACCTATCAAGGTTTCTCCTTACCTTATTGAAAAAAATTAAAAACTTAGAGAGAGCTTAGTTGGAAGGATAACATTTTCTTAAAAAACCAAGAAAATTTGAGATTGTATCGTGTATTCCAAGCCTCTTGAAACATGTATTTTCATGGATAATCATTCTTTATTCCAATGTTTTCCATCGAATCTAATGGAAACTTAATTAAAAAACGAAGGAAGTAATTACAATATAGAGCCTTCTAAGTTCTAATATTTTTTTTGAGAAAGTTGTTACAACATATAACTTGTGAGAAAGTGACAACACCAGATCTGTAGCAATTTGGTGCAAGGCATAACTCACATAATTCTATTCTAGCCTCAAAAGAGTGGTTTACAGGTAGCATCTATATTCTATTATTCAAGTAAAACTATACAACAGAAAATCCTAAAACGTCACCCATTTTAAACGAATAAAAACCAAACGCATGATTGAAGGAACTTGCCCCTTTTCCAAATCTTATTACCTTTTTTCCAGTCTTCTTACAATAGGTTTAATTTCAGTTTATAACACTACCTCATAACCTTTTCAATCTACACCATTTAAATTTTCACGATTGTCAATATAAAACGACGACTACGAAAATATCCATCGATACAAGTTTAAGATTTTATACGACTATATTTATCCTTAGAAAAGGTCAAGGTAAAGGTTTTCTTAGGAGAAGTATCATAGCGGACCGAAATCTCACACCGGTTAATCCAATCCAGCTACACTGGTAATGTCCTCTTGGAGTGGGTGGGGAAGGTAAGGGAATCCCACTCCCGAAGTCCTTCTAGTGGAGTTTGATCCCATATACACACCTTACCACTAGATTAAGTACTACTTGATGGTCAAAGTAAATTACGTGCATACAGTAACATATAAAAATGCGTAGATTAAAAGAAAACACGGGATGATTATTGTTACATTAGTTTACTGAGTGTATTTGTTAAACTATATTCCTTTCTTAAGCTTTGGTAATCCAGTGGTAGGCATGTTGGTTCCCTTTCACTCACTCACAGTCACACTTTGCCCCCACTCCCTCTCTCTCCTCTCCTTTTCTCCACCAAAGCCTCTTTTTTGCCTCTGGGTCCTCCTGACATGGTGTGTCACATTGTCAGAAAAATTGCACACTCTTTGTATTCTATTTCATGAGAATATGAGAAATTGCCTCATTTGATGTGCATTCTTCACAAATTTGAATTATTCCAAACTACTTTCAACCTTCTTTCAACTGGGTTTTTTCTGGGTCTTTTTTCATACCTGTTTACCAGGTATTCGACATTTTGCCTCAATGGAGTTGTTAAAGATCAGAAAACTTTTGCTCCTTTCTCTTGTCTTCTTCTTCTTCTTATGTAATTCTTCTCTTAGTCTTCTAACACCTGATGGAGTCAATTATGAAGGTAAACATACAACTTCATCTTGATTTACTTCAAAGGAAATGTTAATCATGATTTAATGAGATTATTGGAGTAACTATAGTTATAATCACACAGTTTTGATATATCCTGGACTCTGAAGTATTAGTTTAGGAATTTATGACAAAACCACGTCCTTTAATGTTTTTATTTTTAGCTTCTTATATGCAAGTATCATTTTTCATAATCATGTGCTTGAAATTGTTGATTTTTTTTTTCTGTTCTTAAATTTTGGTTATAGTACAAGCTTTGATGGATATAAAAGAATCTTTGAGGGACCCACATGGTGTTCTTGATAATTGGGATAGAAATGCTGTGGATCCATGCAGTTGGGCAATGGTTTCTTGTTCTTCAGAAGACCGAGTTATTAGTCTGTAAGACCTTTTTCTAATTCTTCTTCCTTGAGAAAAAAATGGGTTTGTTTTTCTTGTTATAATTTCATAAGAAAAAAAAATGATAATATTGGAGTGGCAAAATGTGATAATAAATGTCCTAAAATTCAGGGGGATTCCAAGTCAAGGGTTATATGGTACACTTTCACCAAGCATTGGGAACTTGACAAATCTACAGACTGTGTAAGTGTTGAATCATTTATTATGAGAGAGAAATGATTGTTTGTATGTGTATTAATATAGGCTTAATAATTAATGTCTCATCTTGTTCATTAATTTTGACAGGCTTTTGCAGAATAACAACATATCAGGACATATACCTGCTGAAATAGGAAGGTTGTCTAAACTTCAAACACTTGACATTTCTGATAATTTCTTCAGAGGAAGAATTCCACCTTCTCTGTCTCATTTGAGCACTCTCCATTACTTGTAAGTGGTTAGCCTTGTAACAAAACACTATTCTTAGGGAGTACTTCTAATGTAGTGAGTGACAATTTTAGGCTAAGAGGTTTTCCTTGTTTTTAAAGCGTTTTCATTCTAATATCCCAACCGATTTTGTGCTATTGAAGCTCAGAAATGTTTTGGGACTCAAGGTTTCACCGTTTTCGAATCATCGGCTGTTTCCGTGTTACGTGGATGATGACTATGAACTTATATGATTTATCTCGTTTTGAATAATCAGGAGGCTGAACAACAATAGTCTTTCTGGAGAGATTCCTCAATCTTTTGCAAATATGACTCAGCTCACATTCATGTAAATTTCTTCCTAACTTCTACTTAGATCATGATTTTGCTTGTAAATTAAGGGACCTTAAAGTTTTTTTGTTTTTGTTTTTTTTATTGGGATGTTCTAGAGACCTCTCCTACAATAATCTGAGTGGTCCTGTACCAAGATTCCTAACAAAAACATTCAGGTGAGAATGACACTTCAGTTATATACTTATATTTGATTATATTCTCTTTCGCCTTTTTGGGGATGAATTAATGAGTAATTAAACTAAGTTCTTCTCAGTCATTAACAAAAAATTCTGGAACAGTGTTGTAGGAAATCCTCAAATATGTGCCGCAACAAGTGATAACGATTGCTACGGAACAGCTCAGTTACCTCTTTCTTTCAATGTCAATAATACAGCCAGTGAGTCCTAATCCTATATGTGTGGCTCAATTGTTTCCAAGTTTAAAAGTTATTCATTTTCCATGTTTTCTTTTTCTTGTGGATGAATTATTGAGTGTAGGAAGCAATTCTGACCTAGTAATTTTCTTGTTATGAAGGCCTCCAGCCTTCTCAGAAACGTAAAGGTCATGCTAAGCTTGCCTTGGCCTTAGGTTCAAGTCTAGCTAGCATTTGCCTGCTCATTCTCGGGTTTGGTTTCCTTTTATGGTGGCGATATAAGCACCACAAGCAGATGTTTTTTGATGTCAAAGGTGAAGAAAAATCCAAGAACATTACATATCAATTAAGCACTAACGTAATCTTAAAGAATTCCTCAAATAATTTACAATACATTTTTTGACCATTTCAGACCGACATCATGAGGATGTTTGCCTTGGAAACTTGAGGAGATTCCATTTTAGGGAACTTCATAGTGCAACAAACCACTTCAGTAGCAAAAACATAGTTGGAAAGGGTGGTTTTGGGATAGTATACAGAGGGCGCCTTTCAGATGGTACAATTGTGGCAGTTAAGAGGCTCAAGGATGGAAATGCCATTGGTGGGGAGATCCAATTTCAGACTGAAGTTGAGATGATCAGCTTGGCTGTACACAGGAATCTTTTACGCCTAAATGGGTTTTGTATGACTGCCACCGAGAGGCTTTTGGTCTACCCTTACATGTCGAATGGAAGTGTGGCTTCTCGTCTCAAAGGTAAAAAGTCATTAAGTTTAATCTTAATCAACTATTTGACATCTTTATTATTCAATGAATTTCACTCTCAAGGGTTGGAAGTATGCTAATTCTATCTAATCGCAACAATTGACAATGCAGCAAAGCCAGCCTTGGACTGGGGTACCAGAAAACGAATCGCATTAGGGGCAGCTAGGGGACTACTATATCTTCATGAGCAATGTGATCCTAAGATTATCCATAGGGATGTTAAGGCAGCTAATATTCTACTGGACGATGACTGTGAGGCCGTTGTCGGAGATTTTGGTTTGGCAAAGCTATTGGACCACCGGGATTCACATGTCACTACAGCTGTTAGGGGCACCGTGGGGCATATAGCTCCAGAGTACCTTTCTACAGGACAATCTTCAGAAAAAACAGATGTCTTTGGATTTGGAATCCTCCTACTGGAGTTGATTACTGGTCAAAGGGCAATAGATTTTGGCAAAGCAGCAAACCAGAAAGGAGCTATGTTAGACTGGGTACGAAAAAAAATTAAATTATGGTAAATTTAAGGTAATTAGTACTTATATTTTTTCTGTTTCCCCTCTAAATTTTTCCCTGTTACTTTGTAGGTTAAGAAAATTAACCAAGAAAAGAAGCTAGAAATGTTGGTAGATAAGGACTTGAAGAACAACTATGACAGCATTGAACTTGAAGAAATAGTCCAAGTAGCTCTCTTATGTACTCAATTCCTCCCTAATCAGAGACCTAGGATGTCGGAAGTGGTAAGGATGCTCGAGGGAGATGGCCTTGCAGAGAAATGGGAAGCTTCTCAAAGAGCTGATTCCACAAGGAGCAGAGTAACTGAGTTCTCCTCTTCAGAGAGATACTCCGATCTCACCGATGATTCTTCATTGCTTGTCCAAGCAATGGAACTCTCTGGACCAAGATGATAGTTCTATCCCAATAGCGGAACGACGGTGTATATTGCACATAGAGAATGGTTGGGTTACTTCAGCAACATCGTGGATCACACAATCTCGCTTCCTTGAGCATCATTGTTAATGAGCGCGCCAATGAAACTCAGCAGAGTTTGTCCATAATTTGGTATTGTACAGAATCAGATTCCAGAAACTTAGTGTCTAGAATGAGGATTAAAAGCGAAGTTTGTAAGAATAATGTAATGTGAGAAAGGGTTTCCTTTTTCCTTTTTCCTTTTTCTTACATTTTAACAAATTGTGAAATCTAAGGCTATAGTAGTAAGCATATAGAGTGGAATTTTGAAGGGTGTAATTTAATTTCCAACCATACGTTAAACATGGTGTATAATATATTCCTATTCATTAAGCTTCCTGTAGTAAATATACTAGCAGATTAATACTTGAATGGTACATTTTTAAGCATCTTTTTGTAATTTTGCTGTTTGAAACTAGCAAGACACTTAGACTGGACTCTGCCAAAACTATTCCGCTTGGCATCTTTCAATGTGAATTACATGTTTGATGTTTGAAACTGGTAAACACTGACTATAGCAAAAATTATTCTGCTTGGCATCTTTCACTATGAATCACATATTATCTTCTTTCCAATGTGAATCACATGAACAAACTAATCTTCAGAGAGCAAAAACAAAGTCCATAACTAATCAATAGTATCATTGGAAAACTTCAAACTACAAAGTGATAATCATCAGACTGTCAGCTTTTATCTTTACCTAGAGGCCGAATTGCTATATTGATATTAAAAGGAAAAAAGGGTTTAAGACAAATTAGTTTAGAAAAAGTCAGCAGTCACATATCTATATAATGCATAGAATTAAAACTCTCCCATTCCGTAACGCAAAATCCCGTTACATAATTGCTATATTTGGATTTGCCGTTCCGTGAAATCCCATACTTCTCGCCGCGTTGTCCGTTCCGTAATACGAACTCGCCGCGTCAGAACGTTTTTATCCCTGTTACATCCGTTCTTTTCGAACAGTGGCCAAAAATATTTTATAAATTAATTATATAGCTGATGATATATTTGATTATATTATGTTGTAATAATGCTTCATAAACTAAAACATTGCAAATAAGGTTAGAATATATTAATGTGAATTTTTAAAAAAAATTCACGCCACGTCGGCCGCGATCCGTTCCATTCATCCGTTACAAGCCGCTTCCACGAAAATGCAAACTTTACCGTAATCGCGACCGCATCCACGGATTTTGCCTTGATATAATGTAGACAAATTAGTTTAGGTTAAGTCAGCAGTCACATATCTATTCACAGATTATCAGAGAAAATTTATGAATTCACAGTTCTCACTTTCATACAGTCATATAGATTTGCATTCAATATAACACATTCCATGAATGATGTAGGAAAGAATGGTTTCACTATCACTGAGTGTGTTCCTATCTTTGCAAGGGGATGAATTCTTACAATGCAAAAATCACAATATTCATTCCTGGATGAACAGAATTTCAGCTGTAGGAGAGGCCCGACGATATCTCACCAATTCTACCAGCATATCCACTTTCAACTCTGTAACATATATACAGGGAACTATCCTCATTTTTTCTAAAGCTGGTGAATTCGCTAGTAAAAACTTTATTAGCTCCATTTCCTGGGACACCCCACACATATCTGTCATCTTCACGATTTTCAATTGTTTGAATGTGCAATCTGAAGGACATTCCATCCACCAGAAGTCTAAGTTAGGTGCTTCCAGTGTGGCATTTGTGTTTGAAGATCCCTAACAAACAGGGAAAGGATACATGATTTAACATATGATCTAGAAACATATGTCCAGATTGATTCCGTATACTGAGATGTTCACTTCATCATGACTTACAGAGATCTGAAGCTCCTGCAAATTTGGGGAGTTTGTGATCAAGCGAAGAACAACCTGCAACTCTTTCAAGTCTTCAAAGCTTACTTGGTATAATTCAAGGATCTTTAGATGATTGTAAGTTAATGATGGTGTCCACTGCTCAATGCCTATGCTTAAATACTGGAAAAGATATATAAAACAATAAGATAAGCATGCAGCATAGTTATACTACTGAGTTGATATATAAGGGCCATTTACCTTCGTAAAGTAGACATGTCCAATAAGCTTTTCAAGATTAGGTACGCCACCGAGAAACTTGACAAAATTGCAACCTGAGCTGTGCTCAAAATGCTCATGAATTTCATCTGTATTCATGTATAAAGTGACAGAAACTACTTCCAACATTGGGGTATCATCTAGGCAGATTTCTTTGAATTCACCTTCCAGACACAAGTACTTGAGATTAGGAGCACAGATATTCAAATCCAAACCATCATAGTATGACAATGTTAAACTCTCAAGAAGAAGACAGTTAGTGATCAGACTCTCGATTGCTTCAGGTGACACCAAAACTTGATTAAGAGTCAAGGTCCGCAAACACAAGAACCCTTTGAAGCCAAGAGGGAGATCCAATTCACATCGACAAAGCTCCAAAAGAGTCAACTTATTGCAAGAAAACAGACAAGATGGCACCCTAAACCACTCGCCATCACCTAATTCGAGAGTAAGCTCCCTAACATCATTCCTCGAGAGGACAAGTAGCCACTGATCAATATCCGGGCAACTCTGCAGAAGTGAAGTACATATCTTGAACTTATGGATGGGGCCATTGTGGAGTAGAAGAGCATGGGTAATAAATTTTATAAGCCTCTTTTCGAGTACCGACTTGTCTGATGATTGACTGACACAATTTTCACAGAATATAAGCTGTGGAAGGCTTGCCCATCTATACCTCCATTTAGTTGATAGTGTGCTCATTCTAACAGCATCTCTTATAGGTAACATAGTCAGAATAATCTCACTAATGCTCAAGGGCAGATCACTGAGTAAATCACGGGCTCTTTCATTATCCATATAACACACTGATGCAATTTTCACAAGACTCCTATCACAAAACCATCAGAAAGTTATAAAGCCCGAAATCGAAATCGAAATCGAAATCGAATTCATGATCATAATCCAATATCAAAACCTCTAACTTACTTGAGAAAACCACTAATGGGATCAAATGCAATCTTAGCAAAGCCCTTATCAACAAAATGATGAAAACCCAACAAATTTTTTAAGGCCAAGAACTCAAAAAAAAAATTAAAAAAACGACCATAAATTTGAAGTAACAACAAGAAATCGATTTTATGATCCAGAACATAAACCCAGAAATAAAATAAAATGAAAATTTGGGCTAAACCCAATTAGCATCTTTTAACAAAATGCAGCGTACAAGCAATCAATTCATGAAGCATAGAATAAAGTGCATCAAATAGGGGAAACAAATAAGAACTCAATTAATGAAGAAAGAACGTACCGAAAATTAAATGGGTAAATTAAAAAGAACTTTTCTCTTCTGGCAGTTACAAATTTTGGAGTTCCTGGGTATGGTATAAGTTGGTGACTTATATTTGCTGAAATTGATGAAGACAATGCAGAAACAAACTGGATGATCGCTTTTTGCTGAGGTTGGAATTGGATCGGCGGAGAGTGGCGTTATGTTAATTTTTGTTTTGTTGGGTTTATGTTTATGTCATCTCAGGATTTTAGAAAGTATAACGTGTTGTGACGCCTGATATCGACTTCTCTTGCTTGCTCCAAAATTTTCAATGGTTTAAGTGGTGGTTGTTTGCGTGTTTGGCATATAGGAAATTATATAAGCAATAAAAATTTCCATTATATTATGATTTAGTTAGTTGTTTGGTTGACATGAAATCAACAAAAAAAAAAAACAAAATGGCGACATTGAAAATTCCTTGGGAAAATGGCTACAAAACGTGGGAACTTATTCACCCACCCCCTTGGTAATTCAAAATTCATGAGAGTGCAAATTCCTTTATGTCAATCAAACATAGTAAGGTCATTTCCTAGGAATTACATAAGGGAAATAACTTCTATGAAAAGAAACTTCTGATGGGAATTAAATCCTCATGTTTACCAAATGACCACTAAATTTTATTTTGTTGAAAATACTTTTCGATGGTATATATGTTTGGTATACATGGGATTTCAATTCCTATGGGAAGTTCCATTTCCTAGGAAGTTATTTCCCTTATGTAATTCCTAGGAAATGACCTTAATATGTTTGGTTGATATCAAAGAATTTGCACTTCTCATGAATTGATGTGAAAATTTTGAATAACTAGGGGAGTGGTTGAATAAATTCCTACGTTTTGTGGGAATTCCAATTTCCCAAGGAACTTTCATTGCCCCCATTTTCTCCACTTCTTGCAACCAAACAACAGAAAATTATGGGAATTTCTATTGCCTACCTAATTTCATGTATACCAAACAACGACTCTGAGAATTTCCACATCTATTCATGAGAAGATAGCACATATGGACCTAGAGGGGGATTGGAACCGGCAGGGTGCACAAGCCCTAGAAAATCCTCGAACTAAACTAGGGGAGGAACCCTTGGAAAGGCTCCAGGTCCTGAACGTAGACTTGGAAAGGCGCGAGCAATTTTAAGTATATAAACTCTGAGTATATGATTTGATTATAAGTATATAATTTCAGACTTACAATGATGTTTTTGGTTCTAATATACTACTTTATTGATTATATGTACTATTTTTTTTATCAGAAAACTACTTTTGTTGATGATATGAAAAAAATATATGTATAGAACGGTTTCAAATTGGGCAAAACTCTTAGTTTAGAGGGTTATTAAAAGGTCTGCTTTACTTCTAAAATGATCTTTATGTTTGTACTTATGTCAGGTAATTATGCATTTGTAAATCATTGATAAATCTAAGAGTAAGTCTCTGAAGAAATCGCCTCATGTTAAACTAACGTGAGAAGTGGTGATTCACACGTGTTTGATTATAGTCTAGCAGTGCAATTTAACTGAACTATAAAAAAATGTTAACTAATTGCAAAAAATGTGCAACTATTTTTACATAATAACTTTTAATGAAATTATATTAACTAATAAACTAAAACTCATAACTATTAACTAATAAACCATAATTATTAACCCAAAGCCATAACATCAACCAAACCACCATAATCATAACCCAAAACAATAACTTTTTTTTATCTAAAACCTATAACTAACAATCTAAGACAATAACTATCAACCTGAAACCCATAACAAATAACAAACAACCCATAACTATTTAGTATATATATCCACCCAAGACCAAATTTTATCTCGAAAACTATAACTAATAACATGAAAACTATAACTAATAACATGAAGACTATAACTAATAACATATAAATAATTACTAACAACTAAAAACAATAATTATTGACCTTAGAAACATAACTATTTACCCAGAACTATAATTATAACTAATAACATCATAATTATAACTAATAACGTGTAAACAATTACTAATAACAAAAAACCATAATTGTTAACCTTACGAATATAATTATTTACCCAGAATCATAACTATTTACCTGGAAACGACAATTAATTACTAGAAAACTGTAACTACTTACCCAAAACATATATTACGACGAAAACTGTAACTAACTACCTGAAAACCATAACTCATAATAAGAGATACAATACAGTTTAGACCCATTGATAGAGGGAATAATGAGCTTTGAGAATTAAGAATATACTTACTTGACTTTGATGCAACAATATCGTTGTTTAAGCGGTAGAAACTAAACTAAGCATCATCAAATTCTCATCATCACTCAAGATTGCAGAAGACGTAAAAAAGGACTTTAGTTGAAAGTTTTAAATGTTCGAAAAAGACTGTATTGAAATCTCTTATTTGTCCTACTTTAGCTTAATTTCACACAATTAGCAACAATTGATTAATATTAATGTAATGGAGTAGTTTTTTTATTGATACACTATATAGTAAGTAGTTGTTATTATTATTATTATTATTATTATTATTATTATTATTTTTGTATTACTGATATAATTTTTATTAATAAATATAAATATTATTATTATAATTATTATTATTTATGGATGATTTTGGTGTTTTAGCTGAAAAGACAAGTAAAAGAAAAAGAAAAAAAAAAGAGGAGTAGGCTTTAAATTCTAGATCTGATTATAAACAACTGCAAGAGAGAGAAATGGAAGTTGGGTGGAGGAGAGGGAAATGGCAGTGCGGAGGAGAGAGAAACAGGAGGAGTAGAGGAGATAGAAATGAGAGTTGCTAGAGAAGAGGGGCATACGAGAGAGAAATGAGGGTTGGCAAATGAGAGAGAAAATATAAATTGAGGGGGAATGTGATGGTCTTACTAGCATAACTAATAGGTCCAAGCGCTTAACTAATTACGCTGCTATTTTCAGCCAAGATACGTGGTTTGATGCACGCACGTGATGTTAGCATGAAATCAGTTGGTCTCACGTTAACACCAACATGAGACCGTCTTTTCCAAGAATTTGTGTAAATCTAAGGTAGTACTGTTTGAGAATGTTGATTTCATTTAGATTCCTAGATTTTAATTCAGGAATTGTAGATCCCAATATTGAACCAAATCTGTTATTAGGAAAAATCAGAAATATGCAGTTATAATTTAAAATTCTAACTAGCGCTTCAACATATGTCGTCTCACTTAAGACACACTATTCAAACAATTTGTCTCTGAAGAGACTGTCTCACGTTAAGACTAACGTGAGGCGTGATGATTCACACACGTTTGATTATGGGCTAGCAGTGCAATTTAACTAAACTGTAAAAAAAGTTACCTAATTGCAAAAAATGTGCAACTATTTTTACAAAATAGCTTTTAATGAAATTACGTTAACTAATAAATTAAAGCTCATAACTATTAACCAATAAACCATAATTATCAACCAAAAACCATAACATCAACCAAAGCACCACAATCATAACCAAAACAATAATTTTTTTATCTAAACCTATAACTAACAATCCAAAATAATAACTATTAATCCTAAAACCACAACAAATAACAAGCAAACCATAACTTTTTAGTATCCACCTAAGACCATATTTTATCTCGAAAGCTATAACTAATAACATGAATACTATAACTAATAACGTGTAACCAATTACTAATAACTAAAAACCATAACAATTAACCTTAGAAATACAACTATTTACCCAGAATCATAACTATACTAATGACATGAAAACTATAACTAATAACGTGTAATACAATTACTAATAACTAAAAACCATAACTATTTACCTTACATATTTACCCAAAACCATAACTATTTACCTGGAAACGATAATTAATTACGAGAAAACCATAACTACTTACCCAAAACATATATATTACGACGAAAACTGTTACTGACTACCTGAAAATCTTAACTCATAATAAGAGATACATTAGAGTTTAGACCCATTTATAGAAGGAAACAATGAGCTTTGAGAATAAGAATATACTTACTTGACTTTGGTGCAACAATGTCGTTGTTTAAGCGAGAGAAACAAAACTAAGTGAAAGAAAAAGTGATAGAAAAAGAAAAAAAGAAGAAAGAGAAGTAGGCTTTAAGTTCCATATCTGATTATATACAACAACAAGAGAGATAAATGGAAGTTGGGAGGGGTAAAGGAGAGGGAAATGGCAGTTGGCAAAGGAGAGAGAAAATATAAATTTAAGGGGAAATGTGATGATCTTACTAGCATAACTAATATGTACAAGCGCTTAACTAATTTCGCTATTAGCATAACATCAGATGGTCTTAAATTAACACTAACGTGAAAACCGTCTTTTTCAAGAATTTGTTGTCTAGCGCTTAAACATATGTCGTCTCACTTAAGACACGATATTCTAAAACTATAATCAAATGTATATTTTAATAAACTTGGGGCCCATTCAATTCAACTTTTTTTTTTGCTTATCTGAACTTAACTGAACTCATTTATAATTCTATTAGATCAAAATTGAACTTATTTTGTTAGAGTGTCAGACTTTATTTTTGCTGAATTGAACTTATCAAATTGTATTTGAACTTACTTTTTTGCTCATAATGATTGAAAATAAGGTGAAATGAATCCACTTACACATACATTTTTTTCTTCTTCTTATATTTTGATAATGTGCAGAATCCTCTTAATCACCTAGTGCAAACGTGTATAAGATGTAATTTGGGGTAATCCGTAGATGGTGCACACGTTCGTATGGTGAGAAAGGTGCGCAAATGTACATGGCTAACAAGCCAAATGTACATAAATAACAAATCAAATGAACACGTATACATGATTAATGCCCAAATGACATACGTACATCTTTGTTAGTATATGTTCGTTGGTATTGGGTCTTCATATTCATAA
This sequence comes from Beta corolliflora, assembly GCA_947648045.1. Lineage (NCBI taxonomy): Eukaryota > Viridiplantae > Streptophyta > Magnoliopsida > Caryophyllales > Amaranthaceae > Beta > Beta corolliflora. The sequence goes on from CANSZD010001352.1 coordinate 131,030, forward strand.
CTTAGTTCTTCGATGTTCATCGTGCGCACGTTCATCACCATACGGACGTGTGCACCTACTAATTTGCAAATTTGGGGGCCTGGACGGGTCCCCAATTGTTTGAAATCCTTCCTTTAATTTAGCCTCCTCCAAACCCGTTTTCGGTACTCCATGTAGATTGTAGAAGCATTACTTTAGAAAAAAGAGAGTCAAATTAGTGATTGGAAGAGAAAACAACCAGAACAAGAAAATGGGTGAATCAAAACCCAATTTTGAAATTGAGCAAAGAGTTCATTCAGTGGGAGATACTCGGAGAATTGGAACTGTGAAGTATGTGGGACCAGTAGAAGGCTATTCTGGGAATTGGGTTGGTGTTGATTGGGATAATGGAGATGGCAAACATGATGGTTCTTTCAATGGAGTCCGATATTTTCAAGCAACATTGCAGAAATCTGCTTCTTTTGTCCGACCCCAGAATTTGTCTTCTGGTATTACAATGTTGGAAGCTCTCATGGTTCGATATCGGGGCGAAACAACCAAAGAAGAAGAAGGTAAAATCAAAATGCCAATATTTTCATGATGCTGTGTTTTTTATTTGTACCCCAGAATTTCCCTTTTACCCATTATTACATGAGTTGATTGAATTTTATTGATTAGTATGTAGTGGAGTATTGGTTAATGTAAACTTAAATTTTAAGTGATGGAATGGTGTGATCTTTTATTTGTCCTTTTGATTTGATGTTTGAACTTGAATATGAGTTTCATTTGTGTGTCCTTTTACATGGAAATCTTTCATATTTTCTACCTTTAGATTGTTTCTTTGTAAATATCATGAAAAATGTGAATATCATTTGAATGGAATTAACATTGAGGGAAGCAAGAGAGAGAATTACAGACCCATTTGCATCAACTTACAAATTGAATAGACTTGAGATTCATCAAATGTACTATCATGTTCTTAATCGTCGAGAGTCGTCTTACTCGTTGTTTATCTACTGGTTCAGGCTGTATCTTGCTGTCCCGAGTTCAGTAGTTTTTGAGTTAACTCAGCTTTCTTTCCCCTTTTGTTCCAGATGAAATGTATGTCCTTTCAGCAAGCAACAAAAAAGTGTCTATTCAGCTTGTTGGGAAAGACAAGATTCAAAATAAGCTGAGCTTCTTGGAAGAGTTATCTGGTGCCTCAATAGCTTATCACGGGGTTAGTTCTGCTGGAACTCCATCTGAATTCAGTTCAATTGTACCCAGTAAGTTCTCATCTACTTTTACTTCTTCTTGTAATGCGCCTTCTCATTCTCTTTCTTTTTGGCAATAGCTAATCTCGAGCTTAAGTATTTAAGTCAGTCCTTTTTTTAATATGTATACTTCCTCCGTTCCTAAATAAGTGTTACATTTGCTTTTTCACGTAACCCTATGCGCTTCTTTCATCATTAAGATCTTTAATTGCACTCAAGTAAAATTTATAAAAAGTTTATAATTTGAAAGTATACATTGAGACAAATCTAACAAGATCCCACTTGACTATGTTTTTCTTTATATAATAACGCGAAAATAGAGTTAAAGTTAGTTGATGAGTAGTGTCAAATTACTCATCGTAACACTTATTTAGGAATGGAGGAAGTATAAGATTACTGGGGACCTGTGCACTTTGAAGTTTGATCCTTAAATCTACTGTTGATAAAGGTTGATATTTCTTTTGTCTGAAAGTAAACTTAACTTAAGTTTGTTGCTGAGATTTTAAAAAGATCACCTTCGGGTTTCGTTTTTGGGTGTATTTGTCTCTCTGTTAGAGGTGTTTCCAGAAATGTCTCTGATATATCCCCTTCCTTGATGGTCTGTGCTCCTCTCCCTTGTTTGTGTTTTCTCTGTTTCCCTCTTTTGCTATGAACTGAAACTGAATACATCTATGCCAGTCGACAAGGTGTACTACCTTCTTTCAAAACATACCTAAGGAAGATGAAATAGTTATCGACTCTCCTCAATGGTAGGATCCACATTGTTTTTCAAACAGCATGTCTGATATCTCCGTGCAATAGAGACTTTGACGTAGTTATTCTTTATTCTTTCTATTTCTTTTTTATAATAGAGATGTTTGTCTCCATCACCAAATTTTCAATTGAAAGTGGGAGGTTCCAATCTATTCTTCTTCCCCATCCATTGCCATATTGACCAAATGTCATTGTAGTTTTTGCGACCACCTCCAAGTTATGGACAAACGGCAGCCTGAATTAAGAAACTCCAGGACCCTGAAACTAATGAGAGATGTAGCCATTAAGAATACCATTAGGGTGTGAGAGCTAATGGTTGAATATAAAAGGGATATAAAATTCAGTGCGGTGGTTAGATCCTCTTCTGCCTTGCCTCCTTAGAGCCCTGTTAGTCACACAATTCTCATATAGCCTCATATAATCAGCTTTCCTGTGAAGTATTTAAAGGAAATGATGGACCTTCGGTTTTTCTATCCTGCAAATACAGATCATCATTTAATTTCTTATTGTTATTCTGGCTGAGGCCTATGCTTGCCATTGTAGGGTCCTTTACTGGATGTGTCTTCTTAGGCATTTTTTAATATCCTGGCCGGGAAACTAAGAAGTAGAAGGTTCTTTCAAAATAATCTGCAGTAATACAGGAGTATGTCTAATGAGTAATAACAAAGGCCACTCCTAAAGCACATATTCCACACTCTCAGAAAAAGCATTTTCTCCATATTCTCCTACCATTTTTTCCCCACTTTAGCCAATGTGAGTTTACCTGGTACTAGGGCAATCAATAAGTCCATTCATTCCTGCCCCAGCTGGCAGCTGATTAGGCTCTCTATAACTAAGAAAAAGTTGTTTTCTATGCAATATCTTTCTTGAGCAGTGAACTGCTATGGTTTGCTGGTGTTTTTGAAGATTTTTGCTGTGATGTGCCTAAGCCAGTGAGCCTGTTTTGTCATAACAAATCAGCCGTTGATATCAGCAAATGCTGTACCCCATGAATGCGCAAAGCAGGATTTCCATTATATCTTGCATCCGGGATGGTTTTATATGCATTGGTCACGTGAAATCCTCTCTATAGCTTTCAGACATCATGACCACATCCCTCTCAGCACATCATCTGATCAGCATTGGTTTATTTCTTCCAAGTTGGGACTTGTTCATCTCAAAGTCCAAACATGAAGAGGGGCGGGGTTGTAGAAGACTAGAAGTATGTACATAAGATGGGTATATATACTACTCCCTCCGTCCCTAAATAGAGTGCCCATTTTTCCATTTATGTTTGTCCCAAATAGATTTCCTATTTCCTTATTTGGTATGGGTCCACCAATTAAAATATTATTTTGCTTTCAATTTTTATCATATCACCCACTTCCCCATATGGCCCACATTCTCTCTCCTTAATAAACAATTCATAAAAAGTGTACCAACTTCTATATTTAATTATGATTTAATACAACTAAGGTCCTACACATAATTTCTTCTTAATGCTTGTGCCCAAAAGAAATGGGCACTCTTTTAGGGACGGAGGGAGTAGTTTGTAGACATACCATTGTTGTTAATACTTAGTTTATACTTCCTCCGCTCCACAAAGAATGCAACACTTGAGTTTTCACGGTCTCCGATGCACAACTTTGACCATAAATATCTTTAATTATGTATCAATAAAAATTATCAAGAAATTATATTTTGAAACTAAACATCGACATTAATTTAACAAGATCTTACATGACCATGTTATTATTTATATAGTGGTGGGAATTCGTGGTCAAAGTTTGTAAAGTTTGACTAAAAAAAATGCAGGTTCTGCATTCTTTTTGGAGCGGGAAGTGCTAGCTGTTAGGAATATTCCTAGAACGTTTAGCTGTATTTTGTTTGCTAGTATATAGATTGTAATATATGTGGTGCTATATCAATGATAATATGGTGTTGAGAGCCTCAAATCCAATCTCCTTCATCTTAAATTTTGTGCATATTGTTGCTGAGCTCCTCTTTAAAGATAGGAACTTTGATATGTTTCTTCATTCCCCAAGGACGGAAAAATAGTGTGTGTTGCAATGAGTATTATTGTATAAATAAGATGAATAAGACACTTGTGTCTAAAATTCTGCATGATTTTCTATTGGCTTGGGTATAGTTTGTCATGATTTGGATGCTTAAAATTGGTGTTTTCTCGCTTAAAATTCATTTTAATGAAAGCTCAATCCATAATGTTTGATCTAAGTTGCTTTATATGACATTATGAATGCAATTTGAGGCTTGCTTTTCAACTTGATACTTCTATTATCTTACAGACCTGAAGGAGCTTGATTTAACTGGAAATTTGCTTTCGGACTGGAAGGTCAGTTTTTTCACAACCTAAAGTTCTTGTGAATCATTATATGTCTGTCGATGAGTTGAAGTTACTGATGCATCAAGTAATAGCAGTGGGTGATTGGGTGGCACTTTGTAACACCTGAAGTTTGTATTGGAGTGGGATATGTGGTTTATATCGTCTTTTTTTTGGCGATTCCCTACCTTAATGGCTATGTTGTGGAAAAATTGGAGTTACACTACTTCGCACAGTATTGAAGACCAAATGTTCCTCATTCTTCTTAATGAAAAAGAGGAAAAAGGTTTCCAAGAGAAACCTTCCTGCCTAGAGCATTCAGGGTGGGATTATATCTATTGAATTTCTTAGGCGGGTTTCAGTACAGTACACTGAAATATTTTAGGATGATAACATTATGATTCTTGTGACATATAATATCCTTTCTCTATGTGTTAATTGTTATGTATACTGGAAGGATATATAACTAAGATATTATTCAGAGAGAAGGAAGAAGCGCAAAGTTAGTATAATGAGGAATCTTCTATGAAAAGGCAGTAAGAATTTATCAAAATTCCTTGAGTCTCCAATATCATTACGGAGGAGTTTTCTAAGATATCTTTCGCTGCTCGTGTTTTAAGCTCGACTGAGTCTCCACTGATTGCTGAATGTAGTTTTCTGTTCTCTAGGATGCATTATAAATAACACTCTGCATCTTAGATTTGGAGTTCTATCTTGAGCAAGTTTCTCGTCTTTTTATTGTCAGTAATATATAGGTAGAAGGATGAAATTTTGCTATAAGAAAACTTCTGCAGAATTAAGGTATCGCTTCTTAAAGATAAGAATCAGTATTGATAAGCAATAGGAAAAAAATTCTTTCAACAGAGGACAAGCTTTCTTCACTAAAAGCCTGGAAAAATGTGAAGCTCATTACTTATTGTCTGCTGAAACAAGCTGTCCCTGTAACTTTGAGAGAGTGCTGCAATTTCTTTCCTTTTAGGAAAACTAATTTCATATATTTGGCCATAATTTTGCTGTTATCTGATGTCTTTGCCCTTGCTCTCTTTATGAGCTTCTAGGGCTGTATTTTATTCCTCAAAAGGATGTTGGGGCACGGGGTGGGGGGGGTTTCAGTGTTCTTTGGGATTTCAACTTTTTAGAGCTATTGGGTTCAAAGTTTGGGGAGTTTTATGTGTGCTGTAAGTTCAAATCTCTTGAAGATAATTTTGTTTGGGGCTCGTTCGCATCTATGAGCCCAGTAATGCCAACTTCTGTCTGTTGTTTTCAGAGATGAATTGAGCTCTTCTATCTCCTTTTGGGATATCCCTTGGCATTTGCGAGGTGACTTCAATATGATTAGAATTCCTTTGGCAGATCTTCAAGGGTTCTCTTGGATTCCACCATGTCAGATTTCTGTGCTTCTATTGACCATGATAATTTGATTGACCCTCCCTTGAAAGGTGGTTGCTTCACATAGTCGAGCCATGAAGAGATTCCTGTGTTATGTTGGACTAACTGCTTTCTTTTCTCCATCGAGTGCGAGTATAACTTTTCAGGTGCTCATTAATCCATTCTCCCCAAAATTTTCAGCTCCTTTTCAATTCCAGGTATTCTAATGAGACGAGAAAACCTTACAAATTCAAAATTGTGTGGCTTGAATGGGATGGCTTTAAATATTTACTGAAATCATGTGGGAGGATTCTCATTTTTTCTCTCATAGTGTGATAGTGGCAAAGAAGTTATGTCTCTTGTAAGAGAGCAAACAATACAAAGATGTTTTTGGGAACTTAGATAGGACGAACACGGACAAGTGTTACCTGAATCTTGGGTCGAAGTTATCTCTCATTGTGGCTTTCGGAATTTCTTTTCGTTGAAGAGATCTTTTGGAGGGAAATGATGAGATGATTTGGCGGCATGGTAAGCATGGCTATTTTGCTTTGAAGAACTTCTGAAACTTCCCTAAAAGAAATTTGTCCATGATATATCCTGCTGTTGAATGTTGATATTAGAAAGACAAAAGCTCCTTCCAAAGTTTGTTTCTTTACTTATAAGATGCTAAGAGAGCGTGAGATTTCAGGGTTGGTTCATTGGGAAAAAGGCAGTCTTAGCTACTGGTCTTGTGCTGTGTCTGTTAAAACATATCTTTTAATATTTCCTTTTATGTATTATGTATGTCCCCGTCCTAATCCTATTGGGATTATTGAAGTTTTGGTGTTGTTGCTGTTTACATACTTCTCTGTCATGTTCAGTTATATATCTATAGCAAATTTCTATTTCTTCAGTAAATATTTTAGCAAAGATCAGATTTGTTTTAAGTATGTTCCTTGAGGGGATTTCTGATGTTAGGCTAATGATACAGGCAGGAGATTTATTGTTGTGAAAACTCAAAACTATCAAAAACTGTGCTAATTGAGAGTGATATTTTTCGGCTTGATGCTTTGTGAAGTGCCATAACTAATGCTGTTAATATGTTATATTCAGGATATTGCTGCTGTCAGTCAAGAGCTATCAGGCCTTTCAGCTATAAATTTGTCTAACAATATGCTGTCGCTGGATGTGACTGGCCTACCAATTCTAAGAAACATCCGTGTTTTGGTACTGAATTATACTGGTATTAAATGGACACAGGTGTGCACTTTTTCTTAGACTATGGGTTATAATCTAGAACCTTTCATTTATTACTAGTCTGATCAGTGAGTGGTGCTCATATTTTGACAGAATGTGGATCTGATTCATTGTAGTTTCAATTCCCTTCTCCAGTTTTGCATCTGGCACCTGAAGCTGACTAATATTGTTTACTTCCACAGGTTGACTTGCTGAAAGACTTTTTACCGTCTTTAGAAGAATTACATCTGAGGGGGAATAAAATTAGTGAAATTACGGTATGCACTTTATGCTTCTGTATTCTTCTCTGTTTTATTTGCTTTTATTTGTCAACTAGTGTGCCCTCTAGAAATTAATTTTTCCCGTCTAGCCCTAAGGATCTCTTATGAGAAGGATATAAAGTACTCTATCTTGCCTAATGCTCTCGTCACCTATTGGGAATGAGTATAGAAGTTTCTTCTTGAAAGTTAAAACTTTTTCCCACGAGGACTTGGAAACCAAAAGTTGACTGTACAAAGGGATAAGGAACATGGACATCTTAACAATGATGGTGTTACTGGAATGATAGGATTTTCACGGTTAGGAGTGTGGGAGCAAGTGGTGTATTTAGCTCCTTTCTGGGCTCACGTTCACGTGGCGGCATTCCCTAACATTGCCATTCTGGTGAATTCTGTGATTGGATTTCTTTTTCTTCTGGTTCCCATTTCTGCACCATATCTTTTGCTGTTGAATTAAATTTGTTTGTTTATCAAAAAAAGTTGAAACTTTGAGCGGAGGGAGTAGGAAGGAAAGATTGTATATTACGGAAATAAACACATGAGTCATGTTTGCTTGTGGATCCATACTGTCTTCCTTTGTTTCTAACTATGCATCAGATTCAGATGCTTTGTTGGTTTTTCTTTGCATGCTCTTTTGTACTATCTCCTTCACGGGGTCCTCTCAATCAACTATTGTGGGTTTGGAGGGAGGAAGGATTAGTAAGGTGAACATGGACTACAAATGGTCAACTCTAGTAGGAACCGCGAACGAGTTGCAGAAAACTCATAAGCCATGTTTTAGATCGACTGCTAAAAAAGGACAAACGATAGGGACAGTATTAATATAATCATTATTTGGCCTCCGATTTTGTTTGCAAACCAAAGATTTGATCTGGGGGTAAAGGTACAAGTATGGTGGAATGCATCATACTTGCCTGTAGAAAGATGGCCTCTACCAGTTTCTATTTATTATGCAATAAGTGTAGTAACAGCGTTACAATGATCGATATATGCACCATAAGATAAATATTACTTGCAATTATTTGATCACATAAATAGAAGTTCCATTTCTATTAACAATATATACCAAAATAATAGGACTAAGATACATTGGGGAATTATAAAGAGACAAAAATGTAAAATATTAAATCTGTGCATGACATTACATGACAGACAATTTTCATCCTATTAGGGAATATATCATGATGCCAATGTAATTAATCAGCACAGTCAAATCAGAAGCAAGAAAATTATATAAGCAGAGGCATAAAAGAAGTGAAATCATAGGTATTATAGATGTACTATGCTAACTAATCTCTACATTTGCAATACTTTATCGATTCTTCCAATCTACCTTTTTATAAATTTTTATGATCAACTTCCCATACCATTGTTTCAACAAGCAACCTGGAAAGTTCATATAGATTGACATCCCTACTGCTGTTGCTAAAACTCTCATGCTCACATATCTGGCCAAACTCCACATGCTAACACACACACACACACACACACACACACACACACACACACACACACACACACACACACACACGCACAAACTTCATAGAAAAACTCCTAAACACACAAGAAGCACAGACAGGGATTTAACTACTACAACAAAGAGAATAAATGTAAAGTGCCCTGACGTTTATAGCTCCACCATTAAAGACCAAGGACCGAGTTGCACAAGTCTGACCACAAAATATTTTTGGCATCCTGGTTTGCATACGAGTTAGAAGATGGCTTTTAAGGCTGGGCTGTTAGGAACTAGTTTTGAAGATACTTTACAGTTCGTTGTACTTTTCCTTCTGGGCTGCTACTGTCCCTTCAAATGAAGGTGAAAGGACGACCTTTCGAGGGATAATTAGTTGAAATGCAATTCAGTACCTGTGCGTAAGATGGCTGCAATTTTGTGTGCTTTGCTTGGTTATTCAGAGTTTGTTTTTAGGCTAGAAGGAGGTGGAAGAAGGTCCATCTCTAGGACTGGACGTGAGGGGTAAATATAGGTGAGGACTGAGAAACAGCTTAGCTCTATGAAAGTGCAGGCTTCTTCTTGGAAGTTGTGTTTTTACAGCATTGTATTGGGCGGCTTTCAGTGATTGGGTAAGTTGATGGATTTTGGGTTTGATGATGATGAATGGTTGATGTGTGGATTGTGGAGATGATGGGATTGTGAGAGGGATGCTTGAGGGGCTATGATACTCACAAGGTACATGGGTTGTGCAACAAGAGTTTGTGATTTTATGGGCAAGGCCTTTAGCCCGTGCCAATACGTTCATAAAAACGAGCAAAAGTGCACAGCAAGCTTAGCTAGGCCATGGGCGTTGAGGTTATTTTTTGTATAGTATTGGATTCTTTGTTAGAAAGTTGTTGGACGAAGGGTCCTCTCAAGTGATTTTATATGTGGGACTCCTATGTTGAAGTACTTGCTGCTGAGTCTTGAAGTGAAGGTATTATTGGATGTCTTCATCGGGATTTTAGGACAGATGTAGGTGTCTACATTATCAGATAAATTCATGCTGGTGGGCTCCTTGTTTGTTGTTCCATTAAGCTGCTCTATAATGGGATTTTTTGTTTCTAGAAAGATGAGATACCTTTGAGTTGCATCTCTCTTTGTCTATATAGTGGATTTTTTTTTGCATTGGACAAGTTTTCTTCTTGTATTTACCTTTGAATTAGAAGTGTTTACCTTTGAAGAAAAGGGTCATGTATTAAGCTGCTTTGGGAATGAGCAGGGAACTAAAATGGAGCCTATTTAGCCTCCTCCCCACCCAAACCAAACTCAAAAGAAATGAAACCCTATTATAGTGCTATATAATCTGGCATTGGACATATTTGGGATAGAAAATGGAGCCTCTTGCCTAAAAAAGAAAGAAAAGAAAGTGGAGGCTCTTTCTAGTCATTATGTGGTGCACTAGCACAATTCACAGTACTTCTGTCAGCACTCGATTATGCATTGTTTAATCGCTTCACTGCTCTAACCTTAGGGCAGAATTGTTTTAATTTTTTTCTTTGTTTTCTTTTAGCTATGTGGATAATTATTCTTGAAGTTTATCTCCATATAAAGTTACATTTGTCTATGTTCTTTGCAGCTCACTTCAGAATCTGTTAAAGGGTTTGGTTCTTTGCACATTCTGAATCTGGAAGAAAATTGTATATCTGAGTGGGGTGAGGTTTTGAAGCTATCAGAGCTAACTAGGTAAATAATGTGCTCCATGAAATCGTTTGTGGACAACATTTTGTTTTTAATTTTTTTACTTATGCTCTTTGCTTGTTGGAAATGGTGGGGAAGAGAAGAAATAGATGGGTTTTCTGTAGTTTTTGTAAGCTTGGTTCATATCTGCAATATGTCCAGGAGGATCAGGACTGAAGTGAATGCATTTTGTTTCCAGCTTGGAACAGCTTCATTTAAGCAAGAACAGTATAAGCAAAGTATTTTACCCATTTAAGGACTCTATGGACACATCCATCAGCAATGAAGCCTTTCAAAATTTGCGATGCCTTTTTTTAGGTGATGCGTATAATATTATTATATGCCTAATCCTATTTCTCATAAATTGGCCTATACAATGTTGTTTTTGTATTGTTCTGAATTTTTTCTCTTGCAGGTGCTAACAGCATTGCAGATCCGGAGTCTATTGATTCACTAAATTTTTTCCCTAGACTATCCGTATGTTCATGTGCCTTTCTCCATTTGTTATATGCTTATGGTGATCAATTACATGCTATTTCTGATGGTTGATGATGTGAATAATCTTATCGTCTTTGTAGAGTGTATTATTGTGACTGAATTCTGAATCTTTAATTACTTACGGTCTGTCTACTATATGCATTGTCATAACTAATCGTGGATCACTAGAATACTTTTTTTTGTGTGGTAAGGATCACAAGAATACTGGGTGAAAGGTAATTGATTATTGTTAGGACGAGATTTGGGTACTGAGATTTTTGCTCATGTCTTCCATTCGGAGATGTCCCATATGCTTAGTTTGCCTGAATGTCTGTAATGGAAAATCCCTACCCTAACTATGGCTATCTTTGTAACCAAAGAAGCTAAATGATGCAGAGTGGGGAAAAAGAAATAGTAAAGGGAAAGTGAGAAACACTAGAGTAAGCATGAGAAAACAGATGATAAGGAGGGTAGAAAAAGAAGACCATACACTAAGATATAAAGATCAATTTTAAAATCCAACATCACAAAGAGAATATTTGACTTGATAAAAGAGTGGATCAGCCCACAGATCCTAATGCCACACTCAGGGGCAAGAGCAGAAAAGTAGAATAAAGTTGTGAGGGAAGAAGTGAGGGTGTAATACCAAATTACAAATTTGGACCTGTAAAAATTCCTCAAAGAACTGGTTAGATTGTAGACTTGTAGGGGTTGCACAATTTTTGTTCTCCTAACTGTCTTTAATTTGATCCTCTTCACCCTCAAATTCCACCGTCAGATGCATTTTCTCAAATTTTCAGAATGTATATAGAAACTGTTAAGGATAGCCATATACTTGTGGCAAAAGAGGAACTCTAAGCTATCATGTGGTTCCTTCTAGATAATCTTTTGGTCAAAATGCTTCTGCATAGTTTTATACAGAAAGAGAGAACATAACCGTTGATCTATTACTGGTTCCAGTTAATATATTAACCATAGTTTGCCTTGTGTTTATGGTGTTCCTGCTTACAAGTTGCAATTCTACATCAGTTCCCTTAGCTCGGGACTAAAAGATTTTATCTAAGGAATGCTAAAAGTCTTTGGAATCTTATCAGATTTGCTTTTGATTGTTGGACACCAAACTGTGAAGGTAAAATTTGAAATTTGTAAGGAGTTCTTATGTAGCTGAAAGCATCACTGTTTTTAGGACTCAAGAGTTACTGTTTTCTTCCATTTGCATTTTTTCCTTTAAAGTACATTGTTCTGTTCCTGTCAATTCTAACGATGTCTTTATTTTCATCTGAATTTATGCAGGATGTTAGGCTCTCTGAGAATCCCATAGCTGATCCTGGACAAGGTGGAATACCAAGGTTTGGTTTGATTGCACGTCTAGCAAAAGTTGAAGTACTAAATGGAAGTGAGGTAAATTTCACATTTTTCACATCTACGAGATATTTTATTTGAAGCTTGATTTCAAATTTATAATCATGGCAGGTGAGTCGACGCGAAAGAAAGGAGTCTGAGATCCGGTAAATGTTTCCTAATTACTTTCACTAAGTGGTGTGCATACTATCAGTATTGCTCATATCAGGACGTGTGTTCCTTGATATGGTTTCTTATCTACTTGGCTTTCTCCTCTATTTGCATATGAATATTTGCAGGCTAATTAGTTGATTTAAATATTTTTGTTACATTGATTGACCAAAATGACATAGAGCAATGCTTCATCTGCGTGTAGCTAACACTTTGAAGAATATCAAAGTTTGATGATAATTATGTTCAGCTATGTTGGAAAAATATACTCCATCTGTTTCTTAATACTTGCAACATTGGTAATGTGCACATGAATCAAGGAAGAGGAGAGAGAGTGGAACGTGACCCATGTGCTTAAATAATAAAATAAAGCTTTCTTTGTATAAGAATTTGCCAAAAAGAGAAATGTTGCAAGTATTATGAAACAACCCAAAAAGGAATATGTTGGAAGTATTAAGGAACGGAGGAAGTTTATTCTAGTTGAAAAGAAAAGTATGGTTTGGTAAATTATCAATCTGTAACCTTGAGTTTTGAAATTTTTATTATCAATCAGTTTAAAATTTGAAGTGACAAAAATGTTTATTGGGGTCAGTAGAAACTTGTTCTTCCCTGGTCTTTAAGTAGGTTAGATTGTTTTATCTTCCTCTCTCAATGTAATAGTTATTGTAAGTAAAGACTCCAATGGATGCAGATTTCAGGTAGACCAGTATTGGGATATGTTTAGGAATATTATCGTAGGAGCAGTTTTTGAGCAAAATAAATTTGCAAAGGAAATTGTATCAATTGGTGTCAAGGAGTAAAGACAAGTGTGCGTCGGGTCCAGCAGGTGATTGCAATTCATAGTTTCTTTCTTAACCAAAGAAGGATGAATTTAGATATGAAGTGAAAGAATGTTTTGCGGATAGTATGATCCGTATAATAACGAGAACTTCCAACTGAGGATGTTCTCAAGGAATTTTCCATTGCAATTCATTGTAGTTTGTGTTTTAAGGAGGAAGCGTCTGTTACTTTGGTTATTTTTCCTTGACACTTATCATTAGCCTTGTTGTGGATGGGCTGAGTCCAATCTTATGTTGGAAATGAGGGATGAATGAAAGGTTGGCTTGCTGAAGTTTGGAAGATGATTCTGTTGGTAATATGGGTGATGCACTTGGAAAGAAAGATGAGGATTTTTTGAGGGTATGCCTCCCCTCGTCAAGGTTTCAAGCTCCTTTTATTGAGGCTTTTGTAGAGGCGGAGTCAAGTATCTCATCTGTCCTGGATTTTTATGTATGTTTTTCACTTCTCTTCTTTTGTATATGGGTGACAGCCTCTTCGTGTTTTTCTTATTTGATTTCCCTACCACGTTTCTAAGAAGCAAAAAAGAAAAGATATCCAAACCCCTCCAACCCATCTGTTTCAGGTGCTTTAATCTCTCCCTTGCTTTAAAAAAAACTTGCATCTTTTTCATAGTGAATACATAGCAGAGCGCATGTTTTTGCTCATAAGCAAATATTATTTTTCTAGCTGTCAGTCCAAGAGCTTACCGCAACAAGTAATGAAGCATTTTCCCAAAAAATAATGATAATAGGATCTTATTTTAATTCTGAGAGGAGACTCCTCTGTTATTAATGAACTAGCAGCTTACTGAAAGCCAGAAATATAAGCGTGATCTTCTGGCTTCAATGCAGGCATGAGAGAATGTCAAGTTACAACGACCCGTCTTGAGCCACCAGGCCTTACCTTCTTTGGGCACATAAGGCCATAACATAACATGCATGTGAAGGGATATGTAGATGTTTGTCGAAATTACTGAGTAAAAGTACCTAACAATTTCCCTATGACATGTTCTGATGGGGGAGCTGTAAACTGAATGAACCTCTAATACCTTCAGTCAAGCTGGGAGTTCTATGCAAAGATTTTTAGGTTTCTTGGAAAAAATCCCTTTAGCCAGCTGTTCGTGTATATTCATGATCATGATGGGAGGCTGACAAGTTAGAGCTTTTTCTTTCTTTAAGGAAATTCATTGGGTCATTGAATGTTATATATTAAGAGATTGTAGTTTTTAAAGCAGAGGTATGTGAAAGAATGATGTGCAAGATTAATGGCTACTGGGCTCAGAAGGGAGGCCGATGAAAGAGCCTTAAGTCAACTCACGAGTCTCCTTAGGTTGCCTTTTGGCTCTTAGCATATTAAATAATTATGCCCCAACAAGGGAACGAATGTGCTGGCTTTTGTAGGGTGCTTTGGGCTGCCTGATGTAATAAATTAGTTTGAGGTTGCACTATCAGCTGCATAGAGTATTTGCTGCAGCTTGAAAGCGGAACTTGTTTTCTAGAGTTAGATGAATTGAACTATCATCCTCCTGAGGCACTGTGGATGAATTGCATTTGAGTTTGGATGCTCTATGAAGCTATGGAATAATATTGAAATTTTATTATGTGAAATTTTTCATTTGGATGAAAATGATTACTGGAAAGCTTGGATCAACATAATATGGATTTTGAAAGAAAATGTCATGCTCCCAGATAGTATAATTTTCAAACAAAATCGCAAATTTTTAAGAGTAGATTTTAGCTGACAAGATTTTTCTGCACATCAATGACCTTCACTGCTGATGCATGAGAGTAATAATCATTTTGCAGGTATGTTCGTTTAGTTATGTCAAAGCTGCATGACAATCAAGAGGAGATTAAGCGTTGCCATCCCCGGTAAGTTTTATTTTTGTAAAGTGGATGCCTAAATTTTGAAGCTTCTGATAGTATATATTGTAGCTGCTCTTCTTTTGTACAACAAATATTTGTAACTGGTAAGTCCGAGGATAGTACAAACACTGGGTCCTAATTAACAGGTTTATTAATTATAATACATCCAATATGTTTATTAATGCATCATGGTCATGTTGTTGTGGCATTACAAGGATACCTCCTAATGCACATGTTTATTAATCATATTTGTATCTTATGATTGGTATCTTAATTAGAAATTTAATAAAATATTGGAATGGTTCATGAACCACTTTCCATTGTACTCCCTCTGTTCGTATTTGTTCTTCCAACTTTGACTTTTTTCCTCTCAAAAAAGATTCTACATAGGAAGAACAAATAGGAACGGAGGGAGTATGAGATTGGTAATAGTCTCTCCACCCACAAAGTTGTCCGTTGTTCACTACTATTTAATATGTCTCAACTCTCAACAGAATGTCCACTTACTATAAGTAGACTAGAATTATTGTTTATATTGTTCTAACTTCTTATACCACCCTATATTTTTCATAGAAGAATGATTGACATGATGGATGATTTTATATGGCCGCAATTGGCATAACACATTAAATTGATAAGTTAACTAATGTTTAACTATGTGTATAAGTGCAAGTGGACATCTTTTATGAGAGGAAAGATCAAGTTTCGGTGATATGAGACCAAGAGGATGTCACCTCTCTGGGCTCGGGCCATACCACTATGCTTTTTTAGTGTCTTGTAATACACATAATCAAGAGTTGTAAGTGTTACCCCATGTATTCTACCACCTCCTCAAATAGTAGGTTTTAGTTCCTGTGACGATGAAGGTCTGTTTTAAAAACTTAAATCATTATTTTTCTTTTTTAATTTTTTTTGGGTACACCACTAAATCAAGGTTTACTGCTCCATCATCTTTTCCATGGTACAAGCGCGTCTTTGGTGTGGTGGGGCAGAATCCAACTTAACCCAAGTAGAGATAAGGTGAGTACCTTAGAGAGGGCCCAAGACAAAGTAGGAGGTGATCAACAGATTTGTTGAGCTATTGTTAAATCATGTTCAGCTTTTAAATGACATAAACGGAGGTCCTTGCACTCCTTTTCCCCCCTCAGCTGCTATTAATGGATTTTTTTTCCCATA
Source organism: Beta corolliflora (assembly GCA_947648045.1). NCBI lineage: Eukaryota > Viridiplantae > Streptophyta > Magnoliopsida > Caryophyllales > Amaranthaceae > Beta > Beta corolliflora. The sequence continues at coordinate 147,196 of CANSZD010001352.1, forward strand.
AGTAACAGCAGCAGTGGCATGAAAGCTTGGATACATATCTTTTGGGTTTTTTTTTGATATGCCTTCCAAGATTTGGAGGTTCACCACTTTCTTCACTCCTTTCATCTAAGAAATTTCCACTTGCCTACTGTTTCTTAGAGGTACTTTCATCTAGTATTTCATTTTGTATCCTTCCTCTCCACTTCTTCCAGCCAAGTCGACCCTTTAACTATGATGATAAGTAGAATAAAGTGTGCAGTGAAAGTTTTCATGCTTGTTAGGCTGTCATATCAAGAATTATGACTATTGTAAAAAAATTGAAGCCCATCAGTGTGAGCCTGAAATACTTCTGTTGCAAAAAAAATGCGACATTTGCACTTTCGTTGTCTCCAATGGATTTTGACCATTAATATCATCAATAATGTGTTAGAAAAAATCATGAAAAATTTGATATTTTCAAACTACGGATTGAGATGAATCCCACACGATTTCACGTGACATTTTTTCCTAGATAATGGTGAGAATTCGTCGTCAAAATTTGTGAAGTTTGACCTTAAATATGCATGTATTGCATTCTTTTTGGGAATGGTGGAAGTGTATGTTTATTTAGGCAGACCTGTTCCTGTTGTAAGTATTGACTATAGACTGGATCTAGTTGACACTTTTAATTTTTTTTTATGTTGATTGACTTGAGGTTTTATTGATGATCCTGGTCTCTATATTACCATCTTTGCTTAAAGAAATGAAATATGCAGAACAACATTTATATAGCTCGAAACTGATAGTTCTAGATCTTTGATCATAGCTACTCATTTATATGTTATATCACAGCTTTCATGAGCTCAAGAGTCTGCATGGTTTAGAAGATGAGAGGCCATCTAATGGAGCGACAGGCCCTCAAAAACTGAGCTCTGGACTTCTTAGTATGTATTTGAAAGTTTATGATCTGCTATTATGGAGTACCCAAATATTTTGATCTATTACTTGTCACTGATATACATTTTAACTTGGCAGCCATTACACTGAAGTGTGTCGGGGCATCAATGGGGGAGAAGCCACCATTGACTAAGAAGTTGCCGGCTACAACAACTGTAATCTTTTTCACCTATATTGTCTTTTGATGGACATGTTAACCCCCCAACCCCCAACCCCCCCCAAACAGCTAATATTCAATGGGAGTTGAATACAGGGTCCATGTTTGGAACCGAGTACTACCTTGAAGGCTCTTTTCTTTATTTCATATTTTATGGGTAACTCTGCTGGCTGACATAACTTGTTATTCTTGTGGCTCTTGCAAGGTTGGCAAGCTGAAGATTCTTTGTGAGACATTCTTCAAACTGAAGTCCATCAAGTTAAAACTGTTTCTACAAGAAGAGGTGCTAAAATGACCTTCATGCTCAATTAGCTTTCACCTTACAAGTTTTGTGCATTTCTTAACAATGTTTTTTTGTTTAAATTTTATTAAGTAAAGTTGATCTCTTTGACAAAATTTCGATGGTTAAGTGACGCCTTGGTTCTTTCTATATATCATAAATTTGTTAACCAATGTAATCTGCTGAAGTTTGAAGATAACCTGTCTGAGAAAATTTAATGAAGTAGCTTTCCTAAGTAGCAATATAATTTTAGTGGTCAAATCATTTTGCAAGTCCCCTTTCTACTAACACAGCAGATAGCTGCGTATATTTTATCCACCGTCTTGTGCTTCATGTTCAGAATTGCCAGACAGTTCGTCTCTGAAAAATTACACATGTGAATACATACTTTTTACCTTGCAGGGTTCTCCATTACCATTACTTCTTGATAATGAAATGGAATCTTTGCTGGATGTTGGAGTTGGAAATGAATCAACAATTCTTGTTGATGAAGAGACATAGCATTTATAACTAAATTTCGAGCAGAAACCGCGGTGCAGAAGTTGTTTCATACAGGTAAGAATGTAAACTTGTGATGTCTTTGCTCTATCTTATTGTTCACAAGGGTGTGTTCCCTTCACCTTAAAAGAAAAAGCTTCTCTTATCAACAAAAAAAAAAAGCTTCAGGGTAGATCATTTCTAATAAGGAATGATCAGGTCCAATAAGGTGTGCAATAAGTAGGTGAAAATCGGGCTGATCAGGTCAAATTAGGTCTAGTAAGCTCAGTTTAGAGAACGCACCCTAAGTTGAGATTTAAATCAATTGATATTGTTATGACAACCTTGAAACCATTCAGAGTTTCCTCTGCAACAGTTGCCCTGCACTGCTGGATGCTGGTGTTTTTGTTCATCTTGGCAAAACGTAAATTGCGCTGGCATATATGATGGTTTTAGACTGAACGCTGTGGAAATGGACCATGGCTGGTGCATCAAGCCACTGTAATGATTTTGGGGACAAAGTACCTTTTTCTAGGAGGTGTTAGCTTATGCTGCTTTGTTCTCTTGCAATTTCGGGAGTGTGGCCAAGTTAATCAGGCGTACCATGTGATGAAGCCCCTTACCTGTCGTGAATAGTAGATGTACTCCCATTTGCTTACGGAGATGAGATGAAGTGCAGATAGAATTGATTTTTAAACATGGTATTTGTATGTTTGATCTGATGATATATGCTAATATACTACAGAGCAAATGTATTTGTGTCTGCATTGTTTGATTTTGGGCAGTCATTCCTCCTAAGGCTACAAAATTTTGTTTATGATATTCAGATATTATGATGAATCTCGACTTTCGAACTTGATGTTTGGAATAGTATTACTTGGAATGTAGACTATGTAGTGGGCATAAGGCATACAAGATGGGGAAGGGAAATTAATTGCTGCTTTTTTTTAATTACAAAGTTGTGTATGATTAGATATTCAGATATAACTTTGTTTATTCCTTTCAAATGACAAAAACAACTTTGTTTATGGTTTCATGAAGTATATGAATGCCGAAGTATTAAGATCAAATTGACAGTTAGAATATGATTAGTAGGGGGTTACTAGGTGATTGAATTTGGTAGCTTGGTTTAAAATGATAATATACCACCTCCGTTTTTAATAGTTGTACTTGTACCATATTTCATTTTGGTGAGTTTTGAATTAATAGTTCTATTTTATTTGGAAAAGGGGTTTTCTTCTCACAACATTATTGAGGAGATTAAGATAAGAAGGGAGTGCGAGTGATTTTTCATTTTAAAGTGCAAGTGATTTGTTATTTTAATATTTTTATCATACACATTTTTCAACAAACTGTACCGTTTCATATAGGTATAACTATTAAAAAATAGAGGAATTACTTCTGAAGTGTCTAATGTGAACAAGAAGAGTTGGAGAGCAAAATTAGGTCCTATTGAGAAAGAACAAACTCTATATAGTTAAATTACTTTAAGTACTAGTCCTAAGTAGCTGGAAATTTGTCGGTTTGGTTAATGAATCAACGGTTGGAACCGAACAAATTGAAATTTAAACCGAATTAAACCGAACCGGGAGTAATCAGAATCGAAATAAAGCGAAAAATGTTGAACCGAAACCGAAATAAATCGTAAAAAAAACCAAAACCGAACCGCAATCGAATCAAACAAACTGTAACTGAAAATAATTGTGAAAAAACTGAAAAGTTATCGATTAACTGAACTGAACTGAACTGAATATTTAACTGAATTAACTGAACTGATTCAAACTGAAACTGAAACTGAACTGAAACCGATTCAAACTTAAACTTTTTAAAACTTATTTTTAATTGTACACCTAACCGAATGTCATATTAGCCAAATTCGCTGATAAGTACTCTCCAATTCACATACAAACAAAAAAAATGAACCCACACCGTGTCTTTCAAAGAAACAAACCTTTAATATAAGAAAAAGTACATTGAGCGTCAAAATAAAGCGTCGTCCATGCTTTAATTTTCAACGCCCAAAATTGGGAGATAAATTATATTTTGACGCTAGGTTTGTTGCTCTATTAGCGTCGCCCCAAGGCTAGGGCGTCAAAACATCAGATTGTTTTGTGGCCCAAAACCATCTTGGGGCGTCACATTCACATACTACATCGCCCATATTGTGAGATTTTAGGCGATAGTTATACTTCCTCCGTTGGTTTTAAATGAAACATTGGGTTAAATGACACTATTCATTGATCAATTTCGACTCCAATTGTCGCCATTATATAAAGAAAAACATAGTCGAGTGGGATCTTTGTTAGATTCGTCTCGTCATACTTATCAAATTATAACTTTTTTATATTTTTTACGTGTACACAACTAAAGATATTAATGATTAAAGAAGTGTGTTGGGTTACGTGAAAAATCAAACGTTTCATTTAAAACAGAACGGAAGAAGTATAAATTTCTTCGCCCGACATTTTTACGCATGGGCCACACAATTTAAATTTTTTGTTGTCAATATCCATAATATGTACTGAGTATAGTACATACAATTGAGTCTCAAAAGAATTGAGAGGATATGATAAACTAAATTACAACACAAAATTTTCATAAATTAAAATAATCCTAAAAAGAAATCTATTTATACTTGTGCTTCCATCCATAAACAACCAAGAAATCAAAATCCTCTAGAATTCAACGCATCGACTCTGCAACACTTGTAAGACATCTCTGTCAAATAGAAGATAACAAAGTTAGAGGTGGATCTGGAAATCAAGCAAAAACATACAGTTAAGAAAATAAAAATATCAAATATCAAATCTATCATATTTATTTATTTTCCATTCATATATAAAAAAAGTACCAATTATTAATGTCATTTACGGATAAAACAAGAATCCAACTTCATCCCTAGAAACCCCAAAAAGAACAAAAAAATTGAAGAAGAAGAAATGAGAATACTGAACAAAAATAAAAGGAACCAAGAAACAAAAAAAAAAAAACAACTCCATTCATCATTTATCTTGCCCAAACAAATACCAGAGAAACCAAGAGATAAAAAAAAAATTAATCTATAAAGAAGAGAAATAAGAAAGAAAGAAGAGGAGAGTAAGAATTGGTGATCAGATTTTAATTGCGGACATATTGAGAGTGACAAAAGGTTTTAATGAATTCAAAATTGAGAATATGATTTGTGTGTTGCCCAAACAAAAGGTTTCAGGACGCGGGATAAATATCGCTAAAATTCACTGATTTTTCATGCATTTCCCTACAATCTGATCCCTACAAGTACAACAAGCATTTCCCAAAAAACAGATGACACCAAATTAATCTCCAAACCAGCCCAATTCACAAACTCAGATCTGAAGCAACCAAGAATCCATAATTAATTCCACAACAAAAATTAGTTTAAAAACAAATCAAACCCAAAAATCAATAACATCATTCAAGAACAAAAGCAAAAATGATCAATAAATCGAACTGAAATTACAAAGATTTCAGGTAATTAAAAATCACTCTTACCTGAAATTAACAATCAAATCAAATGCAATTGACTATGGTTTTTGCGGAATCAATTGAGGGGTGGTAACATAAAATAAATGAGATATGTGTGAGGGAGAGAGTCTTGTGGTAGAGAAAGAGATGGAGGAGGCGGGTGAGTAAGAGAGATAATTTTAGGGTTTCAGAAATGAGGGTGAGGGTGGGACGCAAATCAACGGCAATCATTTTGTGCGCTGATCATCAACGGTCAGCTTTTGTCAATATGGGTCATGATCCGTGTTTTTTTTAATCAACGGTTGTAGGATGTGGGTGAAATAGATCAATGATCCCATATGATGATCCATGTTTTTTTAAATTGGCCAATCACAAGTCACAACATTATTTATTAGTCTTATGCAATAACAAGTTGATAGATGTTGCATACAACTAATAAATTAAATACTTTTGTTACAAAATTAATTCCACATTGAGACGATTAATTTAAATGGTGTTTTGAATTATTTTATTACACTATTGGCTTATATTAATGCATTGATCTTATCCAATAACAGTTTGTTTCAGTTCATTATATATCTTTAATTAATTCATTGACTTAAAAACGATCAACTTATATGGAGTGTTGTTATGTTTAATACTCCCTCCGTCCCAGAAAGATCTGAACACTTGTTGGGACACGTAGTTTAAGGTGATAAGTTGTGGTGTGGTTATCAAATGTTATTTTATTTAAAAAGTAGATGTGATAGGAGTTGTTGGGGTATTTTTTATTAGTGGAGAGAGAAAGTTGGGTAACTTTTTATTGATAAAAGATAGAGTGTGGGCCAAAAATGTGTAAAAGAAATAATATATTAATGGTGGGACCATGCCAAGAATGGAAGTGTTCAAACTAATCTGGAACAAACATAAAAGGAAAGTGTTCAGACTATTCTGGGACGGAGGTAGTACATAATACAAAGTATATCAGAATAAAAGTATATTTAACATAAACGGTCCATGTAAAACATATACACTCGTGCTTGGTTAATCGAAGCGTAAGATAATTCAAGGCATATTACAACAATTAGCTTATCGACTTATATCAATAAATTGATCTAATCCTATATCAGCATACATTAGTCTTATGCAATAACAAATTGTTTCAATTTGTTTATATGTTTAGATGTATTCACATAACTTTAATCTAATTGAATAAGTTAATAACAACTTCACTATCAACTTGTTTCACTTTAGTAACATGTTTTGTATTCTAAATAGATAAAGCTTAATCAGGTTTCACTTGGATAGATCATTACTATTTTCAATTACCTTATCAGCTTACATTGATACATTATATAATTCAGTATCACCTTGTTTCAGTCTAATTATGAGTTTCAATATTATTGTAACTTATAAACGATTAACTAAAAATGGAGTGTTCTTATCTTGATTTAGGTTATTGATTCACATTGATACAATGATCTAATAATCCGATACTAACTTGTTTCACTTTAATATTATGTTTTAAATTCAAAACGGAGCGCTGTTATCTTCAATTATCTTACCAGCTTATATTGATATATTCATTTAGTCTAATATCAATGTCTTTCAGTTTGACTTAGATGTACGAGTCTAAAAAATGATTAAATTTGGTTAACAATTAGCTTAATTAAATGGAGTATTCTTATATTGATTTAGCTTATTGATTTACATTGATACATTGATTTAATAATCCAGTATCAATTTGTTTCACTCCAATATTATGCTTTAAAATCAAAATGGATACAACTTAATCTTACTTTAAATGGAGCACAATTATTTGCAATTACTTTACCGACTTACGTTGATACATTCATCTAATCTAATATCAATTTCTATCGGTTTGGCTAAGATGTATGAGTTTCACATTGAATATAATTTGTTAACCATTAACTTAAATGGAGTATTGTTATCTTGATTTAACTTATCGATTCACATAGATACCTTGATCTAATCCAATATTAACTTATTTTACGTCGATTATATGTTTTAAGTTTTCAAAATGCATATAGCATAATGACTAGTATAGCTATATTAATCCATTGATCAATCTAATATAGTTATAGTAAGACATTTGATCTAATCAGCTTTTTAAAAATGTATAACTCATATTTCGAGAAAGTTTATAAGAATTTATTATGATATGAGATGTCCTTTTTAACCAAACATGAAGTGATTTGCATACAACTAAAAGTTTAGATATCGACTTATATAAAATTGTCTTATTCCAAATTGTCGAATATATCAGAAAAATACACATATATCAATGTCACTTTTCATACATGTTTTTGGGAAGGACAACCGGTTTTTTCGAGGCAAGTGTCGAACTACACTTATTTGCCACGTTAATTTTAGCCGAACCCGGAAAAACATTAGACTAAAAAATTGATATGAAGTTCCATTTTTCTCGAACAAATATAAGAATGTGACTAACTTCTACCCGAACCGATGCGATTATTGTCGAACTTATGTGATTTTCGTCAATAACTGAAATAAACTGAAACAAAACCGAAAATAACTACAACATGTTTTAACTGCTATGGATTCAACCGTTGGTTGGTTTAACTGTTTGGGTAAAACTGGTTTAAACTGCAATTGAACTGAACTGAAACTGGAAAGAAAAATAACTGAATTAAACTGAACTGAAAAGTTTGTTAACTGAATTGAACTGAACTGCTAATAATTTTAAGCGTTGTAAATCGAACCGAGTATGAATCGAACTGTTTGGATATAAACCATAATCGAACTGTCAATCGACCGACACCTCAACTAAGAATGAGCCAAGCTTAACCAAGCCACTTGCTAGTTTCTTTTTTTTATTGGGATTGAAAGAAAAATAGAACTTATTAAAGTATGTTGACTAAAATCATATTGATCTGAATACAATAACATTATTGGAGAGATTAAGACAAGAAGAAAGTGCAAGTGATTTGTCATTTTATCTAAATCCTCCACAAGGTTTAGGCAGGTAACATTTCAAAAAGAAGGATTTATGTTTAAGAGTAAACAGACCAGCTAAGCCATCCAAAAATAAATAAAAAGACAAAACTTATGCACCAGCCGGGAATCGAACCCGGGTCTGTACCGTGGCAGGGTACTATTCTACCACTAGACCACTGGTGCAACACATCAGACATAATTGCGTACCATTCAATAAATATATGAAGAAAATGGTAGTGGAGTTTTTTTTACATAAATTTGGTTGATGTGGAGTTGCCGCATTTTGATATATGAGCTGGATCAAGTGCTTATTTTTGTTCTTATCCCTTCAGCAGAATATGATACAATATACGAGCATTGACTAGCAAAATCATTAACTTATATCATTACTCATTATAGTAGTATTAGATTAGATTTCTTAAAGGAGAGTTTTTAATTAGTTGTATAATTATATATGTACGTCCCCTCCCCCATGTGTTGCGCACTTACGCTACCGCCACTGACTTAAAACACACTCCATTACCGCAATGCATATGATATATTTTGTATCGCACCAAATATGGAAATCTTTGACTAACTTCATGTTTTTTCATACTTTCTTAACGTCTTCTTGGGTACGTGGTCTATCAGCAGTACTTCAACGGTTCAATCCATCTGTGTTATTAGCGCACAATTTTAATAATTGATATTTTTATATTTAACTAATTAATAAAAACATTAATATTTTAAAATAAACATTGAGATGGACTCCAAAACATTTATATTGTCGGTGAAATCTAGTATAAAAATAGTGTAAAAGTCATAATGTTTTTTTGGCAAGTATATTAAGAGTAAATAGTAGGTGAACACAGGTTATTAGGATAGACGAAGCAAAATCTATACTAATATATTAAAAAGTATTACTAAGAACGTATATGTGCCACGTGTCACCATCCCTCATTCAATAACATTCTATCTATGTCTTTCTCATATAGTAAAAAAAAAAGCATTGTTAACGTGAAGATTCGAACCCACAACCTCAATTATGAGCTAAAAATTGATTAAAAGCGAGTTAATGAGGAGGGTCTCATATTCAAGAAACAAAGAGAGGGGGTGAGATTAATAGAGGAACCTGTATCACATAGATTGATATATAAGCCGATTGGATGAGCAAATTTTAGTCTTTTACATATAAGGTACGTTATTTAGCTTTGTAAATGCTATTATTATTTTTTTTTAAAAAACTAGCGAGTTGTTGACTACCTTAGTCTAGTATATTCAAAGATTTCGATCACAAATTTTGTCCAAAACGTTTGGACGACTAACCAAAATGAGTATATGAAACAAATGAGGATCAAAGTAAAAGAAAGCATTGATGTCCACACAATTTTGCAGAACAAATGATCATTTACTAGAGATCATTTGTTATTTTTATTTATTAAATCAACAATATTACAAATTGTAAATTTAATTAATATTGAAAAAAGAAACTTAAAATACAACTTAAGAGTATAATCAGTTTTAAGCTAACTATAAATGCTTACAAGGAGGGAGTGGAGCACCACAAAGACCAGGATTACCAAAGAACGCAGAAGCAGGAATGTTAGCCTTATGAGGTGGGATCTCTCCGCTTAGTTTATTTCTGAACACTTGAAATACTTCTAAGTTCTCCGAATTCAGCACCTTCCCTGGGATACTTCCAGTCAAGTAATTTCTTGACAATTTAATTGTCTTCAAATTAGTAGCATTTCCAATTTCTTCCGGAATTGTTCCTGAGAGTTGGTTACGCACCATTTTCAACACTTGTAGTTGAGCCAACTTCCCAATTGAATCGGGTATACGCCCTCCCAATGGATTATTCGACAATATCAAAGAAGTGATCGAGTCCATGGCAAGTTTATTTCCAACATTCTTGTCAATAGGACCAGAAAATATGTTATTAGACACGTCGATGGAGTTATAATGTCCTCGTGGTTCATCCACATTCTTATCAAAAATATACTCCAAAGAGCCTGAAAACTTGTTTGAGTGAAGATCAAGGTCTGAGAGTAATAAAAGATTCTTGAATTCCTTTGGAATGGTAGAGTAGAATCTATTATTAGACAAATTAAGATACCATAATTCACTCATGTTTCCTATCCATGAAGGCAACTTCCCTCTTAGTTGGTTGCTCGATAAATCGAGGTAGCCTATTGATGAGGAAGACAACCACTTGGGTAGCTCGCCTTTGATCCCGGTCTTGGCTAACATTAGCCTAAAGACATTGAACTCAGAAAACCAACTTGGTATGCTCACTAAAGCTAGAGGATTATATGACAAATCAAGAATTTGTAAATCCTGAACTTTAGTAAGTTGACGAGGAAGTGGACTTACAAGTTGATTTTTAGACAAATCTAAGGCCATAAGACTCTTTAGATTGCCAAAACTTGTGGGTATTTGTCCTACAAATCGATTGTTCGAACACATCATGTTAATCAATGTAATAAGACGTCCTATACTTGATGGTAGACGCCCTGTAATCATATTATTCTCTAAGGTGATGTGTTGAATTCTAGGAAGATCTCCGATGGAATCCGGTATAATACCGGTCAATTTATTGTTACCGAGGCCTAATACTCGTAGTGAAACAAGCTGGCTTATTGAAGAAGGGATTGATCCAGTGAGTTTGTTATGGTCTAGTGACAAAAATTCTAATTTAGATAGTTTACCTATAGAATCAGGTATGTTTCCACCAATACGATTTATTGACAAATCTATATCAGTTAGACTCTTAAGCTTGCCAATGTCTGAAGGAATTCGACCCGAGAGTTTATTATCATGAAGATCAATCCTAGTTACTAAAATCATCTTAACAATCGAAGATGGTATCGGCCCAGAGAAATGATTTTCTGAAAGACCCAATTCCAAAATCGATGTCAATGATCGAAAAACAGAGTTGGGTAAGGTGCCAGAAATGGTGTTTTGGTTAAGATAGAGCTTTGTTAACTTATTAAGGCCACTAAAAGAAGAGGGTAGTGAACCATTTAGCTTATTGATGTTGAGGAAAAGTTGGGTCAAATGAGATAACTTACCAAGTTGCGGTGGAATAGGACCAGTTAGTTCTTTAAGGTTGCTGAGGTCAAGGAGTTTAAGATAGGTGAGGTTGCCTAGAAAAGGGGAGAGTGTACCTGACATTGAGGTGTCCAATATGAAGTCATCACCAGCTACTAGGCCAGAACGAGAGACGTTTACCACTCGTCCATTGGCGGTGTCGCAACCAACACCCTCCCACGCTGTGCAGCAGTCGGTAGTGGGAAGCCAAGTACTGAGGAGTTGCGACGGGTCGTCACTGATTCTATGCTTAAAATCAAGCAGGGCCTCTTTGTCTGTGGCATGGCAGGATTCTACTAAAATGGGAGTATATGTGTGAAGCAAGATTATGACAATGTAAAGGAGGGGAAAACATGTTTTAGAGTTTATCATGATGTCTGATGGCAAAAAATTAGAAATGATTTTGGCGTGCTAAGAAGTAAAAAATGGTGTGATGTTAGAGATAAATCATGCATCTACTTATATACTACTATTAAGCGCGATAAAAGAAGAGGAGAACGTGGAAATAGGTACGTTGCTACTTGCTACGAACGCAAGAAACAAGGGAAAGCTCATACTCCTAGAATAGATTTTTTTTTTGATGGCATACTCCTAGAATAGATTATTAGTCTATTAATTTCGGTTTTATCTTGTCATTAAGTGCCTCTGGTCAGTTTTATTCATTTTTAAATTGGTGTTTTAGAAGCCCATTGATTGATTTGATATTGCAGATTTGCATTTACTGGATTCTTTTTAATGATCTCCCAAGCTATCTATCTACATTATATAGTTAAGGGGAGTTTATGGTATGGTCTCCTGGAAAAGTCCAAAATATCCCTCACGTTACCTTAGCAATTAAATATATTTTGCAAATTCAAATAAAACATATACCATAATAAGGAAACTTTTGCAAATTTAGAAAAAAACAATCAATCTTATACAACTGTGAACATTTCATATTCAAATACATATGAAACAAGATAAGGAGACAAATACATTGCATATCAAAGCCTAATCAAATAAAATTTATAACACAATCAATGCAAATCATAAATTACGTTTGACAAAAAAAAATTTGAAATTTACCATAAATTAACAAAGACACATTAAAAAACTATTTAGGATAATACATTAGATAAAACTGTTATTAAAAATACAAACTTAATGCTTTTCCCTACTTGATCTAAAAAATTTATTGTTTATATATATGTATATACTTATTTTAAGTTCGAATTGACAAGTGTGCGTGGTTTTTTATGAGAATTAATAAAACTTGAAATACTAAGAGTTATGAAACAATTTTTTTTTGCCTATTGATTTGTCAATTACTATGTATTTAAATAGTAATTGTTAGTACACCAATTATTTTTTTGTTAAATCAAAAAATGGCTGCACCCTTAAACTGTCATTCAACCAATTTTTTAACGCTTGAATATCAATATTATTACTAAAATATTGCCGCACGCATAGCGTGCACATTAGGCTAATCTCTATTATATAAAGTAAGGGGGGAGCTATGGTGTCCCCCCCAGGACATTATTTTACTACCCTCATGAATAAATTAACTACTTTGCTCAAAAAAAAGAAAAATAAAATCAAACTCAAATATAGCATAACAAAAATGTTGAAAACATTATATAATAACCGAGCCACCATAAATGATGACAATTGTCAACAAGTATTAATGCATTCATACTAACAAAGTAGATATGAAAATTATATTAGCCAAATATTTTATCAATTAGTACACAATTAAGTACTCCGTATTACATTAAAACTATAAAATTCAATCAATTAACAAAGTGAAATAGTTTCATTAACAAATATTATATAAATAAGCATGACATATTATGTAAATGCATACATGACAAATATTTTGCTAAACAAACATTCAAATAAAAAATGACACAACTCCCAATTCCTGACTTGAAATCAAAGTATCCACTTTCTTCACAATCTATGAAGTACTATCCACTTTCATTCAAATAAAGTATCCACTTAAGTGACATAGACTAAACCAATCAAAATTTGCAACTAATAAAAATTATACTTTGTATGTCTAATGTTCAAATTTTGACTCATATGCTAAAAAAAAAATCGAGTTTCCGTCTCGAAAAAAACCAAGCACGCATCGCGTGCAAAAAATGCTAGTACTAATATATTAAAAGGCGTGCGTGACAACGTATACACGCCACGTGGCACATCTGTTACTCTACTAGAATTGTCCAATGTGTACATATGTCATGTCAATTAACAAAAGTAAAATTGACTTGCAACAAGATTCGAACACATGACCTCTTGCTATTATACATAGCACAATTAACATCTCAACCAACTTTTAATCATGCTTCAAATGTTCATAGTATTATATTTGTACCTTTTAAATGATGAGTTTTCTTTAATATATTTTCATGCGAATGGAAAAAAATGCATATAAAGTTCGGAAAACATTAATACCCGGGGCAACGCCCGGGCCCAAATACTAGTTTGACTATTAATAATGTTCAATGTATACTCCCTCCATCCCTCAATAGATTTCGCATTTCTAATTTTGACACAATTCATAAAGAAACAAAATCTTCTAATTTTTTTCCCAATATATATAAAAAAACATAGTCATGTGGAGTCTTGTTTGATTCGTCTCATTAAGTACATTACAAAAATCAAACATTTATAATTTTTACTAATATGTAATTAGAGATATTAATAATACAAAAGGTGCATTGACAAACGTGAAAAGGAGAAATGAAAAATATATTGGGGGATGGAGAGAGTATTTTTTTTAATAGGTAAGAAGAAATCTTCTACCTTCGCACAGGGCCTCCACCCAGAGGCCTCATGAGCTTGAATTTGACGTTGATTTTTTTTTGACATTGGCTTCATCTAACATAAATAAAGTTTAAGGTAATACAACCTAAACTATGAGGCCGTTTAAGACCCTTACACGAAAAAACAAGACAAAGTGAGCAACATGTGCCCTTACATTACGTAGAAGACAAACTAAAACCAACATACAAGAAGTAAAAAGAGTAGAAAGCTTTTCTCTGTTAGACACTTAATTAGCTTGATTGTAGTGATGACTTTGTATGCAACTTTCAAACTTATCAAAGCCATCAGAAGTGATTCCATTCAAGATGATTAAGCGCCAATTAGGAGGATAAACATTAAAGATACTTGAGAACCTGGGGAACTTTGAGCGGGGCCGTCTCGTTTATAATTGGGGCCCTGTACGATTAAGAAAATATGAGGCCCTTAATTCAAAGTCTACAAGTAAAAGTTTTACTATATTAAAGAGAATTAAAAAAAGTTTGACCTTTAACTGACTATAAAGTTATGTCAAATATTTTAAAATTTATATCGTCATAAACAATAAATTATTTTCTCTATCTAAACAAATGCTTCACTTCAGCTTAATGTACTAGTTTAACAGTTAATATTTTTAATTATCAATTAGTCTAAATAATAAAGTTGATATTTGGAGAATATATATTTTGATAAAATCTAACAACATTGTACATACTAAACTTTGTTATCATATATTTCCTTTGTTTCATTTTAAGTGCAATACTTTGACTTTTACACTATTTATACACCTTACCTTAAGCGTATTTTTTACTAATATAGAAAAACTAAAAGTTATTATATAAATATTATTGGATGTCTCAATAAATATCTTCATAATATCAACTTTTTAATATTTTTATTAATATATATCTAGAACTAGAAGCTTTACTTCCTTTCAAATAAAAAAACTAGAAGCTTTACTTAAAAAGAGCTTGAGGAATTGATCAGAAGTCTATGAAAATTATATCAACAAAATAAAAAAAGAGAGAAGAGAAGGAGAACTAGAATTTAGAAATAGTTTAACTACTGCATCATTGACTAGGTGAGAAAAAGCTGGCGAGATTGGAACCAATGAAGTTGCAAGTTCTTGTCAGGTTGAGGCCCCATTCATGTTGAGGCCCTGTGCTACAGCACAGGTTGCACCGGCACTTAGCCGGGCTTGACTTTGAGATCAAGGATAGAACCAGAAGGGTTGGAAAGACTCTAGCCAGTGGCAACAAACTTCTGAGATTCTCACAAGCAACTTGAGTCACTAAAAGTAACTGGGTGAACATACTATGAACCCTAAAAAATTGGAGAGAAGCGTTCAGGTAAAGAGTTTTAAGAGTGATGTAATCCATTATCATTATTGCTAACATAAATTGAGAATTAACATCATTTAATCTTCGAACACAAACTGACAATCCCGACTGTAGGCATATTTTTATTGCCTACGTGGGATAAGTGCGGATTTGACTACCTCATTGTAAAGTTTTTTTAGTTTTGAAATTCATTTTGAAATAAAGAAGTCGCCAACAAGTCTTTAAAGCAAGACTCATAAACCAAATTGGATATTGAGAAACCATATGGACAACTTGGAGACTTATATCAAGAAAATCGACAGGACCTAAAACCAAAATACCCTAACCTAATCTTTACCTTTTCCGTCAAGATCGGGGTAAATCCAAAACTATAAGATCACAGCGACAAGGTTAGTTTTAGTAAAAGGTTGTCTACACGTTGATGTTAAATTGCCTAAAAGATACCAAATTGGATACTAATAACAACTGTATAAGCCCAATAAAGAAAGTTCATAAGTTATTGGCAGTGCCATATACAAATTACAAAAAAAATAATTCAATTTACGCATTCTATAGATATTGCAATTACATTAACACTATTGAGAGTACATTCATCATACACTTAGGTGTACCATGTGCATGGTATACTCAAGGCTATTTCTTGCTCATTTACTCATCTCGAACCTCCAAATGAGCATAGTGAGTAGGGGTAAAAGTTATTCGGATAAAAATCGAAATCCAACCCAATCCAAACCAAAATAATATTTCAGATTAGACTCGAACTATGTTCGGATTGAGATTTTTTGAAAATTGGATTTTCGGATTGGATTGGATTGAGGGTAACTGGATCCAAAAATCCAAAATAATAGAATAGTAAATAGGTCCTATATTGTTTATTTATGATTAGGCTTAACTGATTTAATTTTTTTTTTAAAAAAGCTCAAATGGTCCTGCAGCCCTTCCCTTCCCCTAAAAGTTAAAACCCTAATTTGCTTCTACGACCTGCTATGTAGTTGAACATGTTGTTATGATATTGTTGAACCTTCCGTTGTAATGAATTATGAATTTTTTTTTTGAGGGGTAATGCATTATGAATTTGTAGTGAATTATTAGCTGTTATTAGTTTATTGATAATGAAGTTTTACGGGATTGTACAAATTACTTCTACTATCGAACATTTTATTTTGGTACTCGCGCCAAATTTATTTCACATGAAAAAATGGAGTTTAAAAAAAATTAGATAATTGGTTTGGATTTAGATTGGAAAATTATTATCCAAATTTTGTTCGGATCGGATTGGATTAGACCTAAATCCACACCGTACACCGAACTTTCACCTCTAATATAGTGAAAGCTCTAAATGAGAAAATGAGAAAATGAAATAACCTTGAATATATCATGCTCATGATATACCCGGATGCATGATAAAAATTCACCACTATTGAACTTGGCTACTGCCATACGGGCCTACGGCTATACAGGGTTCCATACATATGCACTAATTTATTATTCGCCAAACTGTTAGATTGCCGACTTTTTACATCATCCACCTCGTCACCTAGACCACTCAACTTGTCTATCAAGTATCAATAGCAAAGTTTTGAATGACTTTAAGTCTTTGATATAGTTCAAGTAAGCGCCAAAGTTTTATGAGTTCTATTTGAATTCTATATATTAATTTTGGTTGTTAGTAGTGAGGTATTCTTTTTTATTGCAGTTAGTGGATTATGGGGTACGATCTCAACTTTTTCAATTAAGAGTGTGGGTAATGTTTCTTTATTATTGTTGAATTTTCCATGAATAGAGAGAAATAATATTAATCTAGTTTTTAGGCCCGTGCTATGTCCCGGGTAATTATAATATTCATTTATTAATAATTTACTTTAAATTTATAACACCAAATATTATTTGGTTTAGTGGTTAAGACTTTAGTATATATGTATGAAGTCATGGGATCAAATCTTATATCATTCATTTTCTACAATTCCTTGTTTAGGAACACCTTTTCAAATATTAGTACTAACATTTTTTGCACGCTAAACGTGCGTGTCATATTAACGTATTTTTCTTAATTAGTTATTCATCGGTCTGCTACAAAAGATTTGATTCGAACATAAATTTATAATTATTTTTAATGTTTTAAATATGTTTTTCTTAAATCAATGTTTTGTTGGTTTTTTTTAGTTATTTATTCATCATTATTCAAATATAGTATCGAGAGAAGGAAATATAAAGTAGCAGAAAGTTTGTGCTCAAATAAAGTGGAAGAATTTGTGTATCAGGTTCAATCGTTAAATGTTAATAAATTGGAAGAGTTTGATTTATATAATAGAGATTACCGAATAATAATCAACATTTAGGTTTTAGTTATCGGTAAATTATTAATATGAAATTCAAGTTTTTATTTTTTATTCTGATTGTGTCAATCAAGTTATATTGTTAATTTAATTTTTTGTCAGAGTTTTTCACACATATGTAACAAAAAGAAATAATTCTCCTTAATTTAATATTTAATTAAAATTTTAAATTCAATATCATTTTTAACTTGTTCAATATATATGGCAAGTAGGAAGAAGAAAAGATTATTTAATATATATGGCAATTTAAATTCATTAAGGGTATATCAGAGACTTTTTGTAAGGAGGACACCATCTTCCTCCTCCCTTAACTTATATAATAGAGATAGATTTGTGGAGCCATGCTATTTTATGAAGTGTATAATTTATTGTGAGACAAACAAAAATAAGAAATGTATCAATTAATATAGGACTTATTTCCCCATCTTTTCTCGCACAATTCTTTGGGAACAAATACTTATCATAATCTTCTCTTACAAGTATGTTGATATATTATTAAAAAAAAATTAAATTTATAAGAGCTTGTTTGCAGACATATTACTCAATAATAATTTTGTTGTATTCCATGTTTTCATGATGCCAAATACTTAGGTTGTTTTATATAGTTTTTATTTTGCACAAAATATAAAATCCAAAAATAATGTAATGTTTATTTTTGCTTATATATCTTGTAGAGAAAGATTATTTATTTAATCTACGTCAAGATATTACTTTATACACTTTGAATTTTTATTATAAGGTATGTTTAATATTCTAGTAACTTAGAATCTTTGAAAGATTTTTCAAGTTGTTAGATATTGTGTTGTTGTTGCTTTGCTTGAAAATAGGTTTAAAAGTGTGTGGCATATATTGTGGAGCTAACTTGCTTGAAGCTCTCTAACTAACTCAACTTACTCGCTTCTCACTTGTTGGAATTAAGTCCACTAACGGATAAGTGGAGCGGTTTATTTCCGTTGCAATAAACATGGAGAAAGTGCAGCGAAAATTGAGCCATGATCTTCACACCACTACAAGCGAACATCATGGAGAACGTGGAGCACTAAATGTCCAGAAAAAGAAGGAATATCAGCAGCTATATAAGAAGAAGATTATTCGAAGAAAAAATAGAGAGAACTTTCGAGCATAAAAAGTTGATCTATACTTAGAAAGTTTTCTTGTAATTTCCTCTCATATTCAACATATACTTATTATTGTAATATTCATAGTGTTTGGGTGAGAGAAAAATCAGAGAATATCCTTATGATCAAGAGAGAGAAAGAAAGAGAGAAAAGAGAAGACTTCGAGTAAAGTCAAAGTGAGTGTCATCAGTTCAGGGGGAATTGAGTGACTGCGAACAAGTTCCTAGAGGAACAGAAAAGGTCCTTTGATAGGTTGTAAAAAGATCGAGTCTTTTGGCCTATTATAGTAGAGAGTTTGAGTCAAAATTCCTCGTGGTCAAGGTTTTTCTTCCTATTGGGCCTAGGAAGTTTTCCTTGTAAAAATACTTGTGTGTTTGTCTCTTTCGTTTTAAGATTATTTTAATTCCGCAATACAATTCGAAAATTTCCCCACAACTACAATTCACCTCCATATTGTAGTTGGTCTAGTGTTCATACTAGAATAACAATTGGTATCAGAGCCTAGTACCTCCAGAATCAGCTAACACCGAGGAGATTGTTACCGGAACAATGAACATTACAGGAGAAAAGCTTGATGAAAGGTATTCAACTCAACGCCCACCTATGTTCAATGGCAAGTATTATCCATACTGGAAGAATCGTATGGAGATATTTATCAAAGCTGAAAATTACCAAGTATGGAAGGTAATTGAAGTTGGTGACTTTAAAGTCACAAAGAAGAACGAGATAGGGGAACTGATTCCTAAACCCCTTGCCGAGTTTGACAAAGAAGACTTCGACAAAATGGAAATGAACAACATGGCCAAGAAGCTGCTCCACTGTGGTCTTGGTCCCCATGAGCACAACCGAGTCATGGGATGCAAGACTTCTAAGCAAATGTGGGAACTCCTTCAAGTCACTCATGAAGGAACAAGCAAAGTGAAACGATCAAAGATTGATATGCTTATGCATAAGTACGAATTGTTTCACATGAAACAAAAGGAGCTTGTTCAAGATATACTCACTCGCTTCTCAAACATTATAAACGAACTTGAATCTCTGGGAAAAATAATCTCTCTAGAGGAACAGGTTCGTAAGGTTCTAAGGAGTCTTCCACAAGATGGAAAATGGATGGCCAAGACTACGACATTGTTGGAAACCAAGGACTTCACAACGTTCAACATTGAACAACTTGCTGGTTCCTTGATTACCCATGAGTTACATCTAGAAACTCATGAAACTGAATCATCGAAGCCTAAGGCTCTGGCTCTCAAGTTAGAGGAACAAGGAGATTCAGAAATTGATGATGAAGAAGCTGCGATGATTGTAAGAAGATTCTAGAAATTCATCAACAAGAATTACAAAGGAAAGGTCACAAAGAAACCAACGAAGTTAAGTTGCCATAAGTGTGGAGGCCTTGATCATTTCATCAAGGAGTGTCCTTAATGGGATAACGAGAAAGCAAAAGGGAAGTATAAAGAGAAGGGCAAGGAACAACAAAAGCCTTTCTCGAGAAATGATATGAAGAGAGACATGGTTACAGCATGGGGAGAGTCGACTCGGGAAGAGGAGCAGAAACGGTCGAAGAAGAAAGCGCTCATCTATGTCTCATGGCGAATATCGAGGACAAAGTGGAATCATCAAACCCCAAGGTAAGTTTTAATGACATTGAAGAGGAACTTACATAACTTAATAAAAAGCCAATTACTAAAACTTTTATCAGAAACCTTAGATGACTACAAGGAAGTTTGCGCAAAAAGAGATCATGTAACTAATGCCTTGAAAGTCACTAAGAACCATTCTAATTGGCTTAACACATTAAAATGTGATACTGAGAAAAGATTCTTTGAACTTTTTGACAAGAGTAGAGCTTATCAAGAAGCATTTGAAAAAGTAAAAAACGAGAATTATCTTTTGAATTTGGAATTGGCAGAATTGAAACTGTGTGTTCCTGAAGGAACAGTCTCTTCAACTAATACCGAATCAATCTTGAAAGTTTAAAAGCGATTATGAAAATATTTTACAAGAAAATCTGGTATTAAGGAAGAAAGCTGGAACCCTCTAGGAACAAGCTTCCGATCCGAGTCACTTGGATACAAAAATATCAAAACAAAGGAAGAGAAGGTCTCGGTTTCAATCACAAGAAGAAGAACAAAAAGAAAAAAATATGTTGATCTGCTAAGTAGTAAAATATGTTCTTACTGTGGGAACAGTGGTCACATAGTGTCTGACTGTTCCACCAGAGTAGAACGTATTGAGAGGAACACGTACCTAGTAAAATAGGTTAGGAAAATTAAGAAAGACTCAAGTCCAACAAAGGAACCCAAGCTTGGCCGGGTTCCTACCACTAACTAGTTTGCTATGGTACATCTTTGAAGTGAGGGGGAACAACCTGTGGTACCTCGATAGCGGTTGTTCTAAGCACATGACAGGAGATAGATCTAAATTTCTCTCACTCTCAGTCTACAATGGAGGAACTGTGACCTTTGGAGACAACCTTATAGGTAATATTGTTGCAGTTGGTAAGATTGGAAAATCTCAGTCACATTCCATAGATAATGTATTTTTGGTCGAGGGTTTAAAGCATAGTTTACTTAGCATATCTCAGTTTTGTGATAAGGGAAATTATGTGAAGTTTACTAATGAGTCTTGTGTAGTCAGCAATGAAAGTACAGGAACCAAGATCCTTGAGGGAACATGGAAAGGGAACACCTACATGGTTGACCTGAACCTTGTTCCTAGGAATAATCTTACATGCTTAAGTGTGATCGAAGCAGATCCTCTACTATGGCAACGTTGCGGTCATGCAAGCCTGTCCCTACTACATAAACTAAGTGGGAAAGACTTGGTAGTTGGTTTACCAACAATTAAATCCTTGAACCATGGTGTTTGTGATTCATGTGTTAAAGGCAAGCAAGTGAGATCTTCCTTCAAATCCAAGAAAATGGTAAGCACACAAAGTCCATTGGAACTTCTTCACATGGATATATGTGGCCCTGTACGCATCTAAAGTCGCTCAGGTAAGAGATATGTGTTAGTCATTGTAGATGATTTTTCGAGATACACATGGGTTATTTTTCTTCATAGTAAGGATGAGACGTTTGATGAATTTCTAACCTTTGCTAAAAAGATTCAACGAATGAGTGGATTTAAATTAAAACATTTAAGATATGACCATGGTAAGTAGTTTGAAAACTCCAAATTTGATGAATTTTGCAGCAATGAAGGGTTAGATCATAAATTTTCAGCTCCAAGCTAAGGAGGCAAGGACACCACAACAGAATGGTGTAGTCGAAAGGAAGAACCGGACCCTTGAGGATATGGCAAGAACGATGATAATTGCAAGTGGTCTTCCGAAGAATTTTTGGGCTGAAGCAGTGAACACAGCATGCTACATCATCAATTGTGTCATGCTAAGGCCAATTACATTGAAGACACCTTATGAACTCCTTAGAGGAAGAAAACCCAATATATCTTACTTTCGTGTTTTTGGATGTAAATGCTTTGTACATAATAATGGAGAGGACAACTTAGGAAAATTCGATGCTAGAAGTGATGAGGCTATTTTTCTAGGATATGCCTTAAGTAGTAAAGCTTATCGTGTTTACAATAAGCGAACAATGTGTGTCGAGGAAAGTGTCCATGTTATATTTGATGAGACTAACTCCTTGTAGGAACAGAGTCATGATGATAGCTTTGAAATTGGTTTGACTTGTCCGGGAAGAGTCCGATCATTGTGATGAGGAACTAACCCCTGCAGGAAAAGAGAAGAAGCTAGTGTCTGATCCTGATAACCTTGTGCCTGATCCACCTGAGGAACAAGCAACAGGAGGAACTCAGGAAGATGAAGGAACCCCTGAACCTGAAGAAGATCAAGTGAATCAACCACCTCAAGAAACTCAAGATGCAACCAGGAGATTTGATCCAACGCCTTGGAAACACCAAAATTCTCATCCCTTCGAATTAATTATAAGTGATATTGATAAGGGAACTCAAACGAGATCCCAAATGAAGAATTTTTATGCCTTTCATGCTTTCTTTTCTATGACAGAACCTAAGGATCATATGGAAGCACTCAAAGAGGCTGATTGGATTAATGTTATGCAAGAGGAACTAAATGAGTTCCAAAGAAACAAGGTCTGGCACCTGGAGACTAAGCCAATGAACCAGAAAGTTATTGGACTGAAATGGGTCTTCAGGAACAAGCTCGATGAGCATGGAACAGTGGTAAGGAACAAGGCCAAACTTGTAGCCAAAGGATATAATCAACAAGAAGGTATTGATTTCGATGAAACCCTTGCTCATGTTGCTAGAATAGAAGCAATTAGAATTTTGATTGCCTTTGCTGCCTTAATGGGATTTTAAGTTGTACCAAATGGACATAAAATGTGCATTTTTAAATGGCTTTTTACTTGAAGACATCTATGTGGAACAACCTCCCGGATTCGAAAATCTCGATCTTCCAAATCAGGTCTATAAGCTTGATAAAGCTCTTATGGGTTGAAGCAAGCTCCAAGATCTTGGTATGAAAGGTTGTTAAAATTCTTGCTTTCACATGATTTCATAAGAGGTAAATTTGATAGAACCTTGTTCCTTCGATCAAAAGGAACAGACATATTAGTAGTTCAGATTTATGTTGATGATATAATATTCGATGCTGCTAATGATCTTCTTTGTAAGGAGTTTGCTGATCTTATGAGTAGTGAGTTCGAAATGAGTATGATGGGAGAGTTGAACTTATTTTTGGGATTGCAAATCAAGCAAACAAAAAGAGGAACAATGATCCATCAACAAAAATATGTCAAGGAACTGCTGAAGAAATATGGGCTGGAACAATAAAAAACCAACCACACTCCCTTTGGAACAGGAACAAGGTTAGATGAAGATTCAAATGGTAAGTGTGTAAACGAGAAGTAATATCGAGGTATGATTGGTTCATTACTTTACTTAACAGCAAGTAGACCCGATATTTCTTTTAGTGTTGGATTATGTGCTCGATTCCAATCAAATCCCAAAGAATCTCACCTAACGGCAGTTAAGAGAATTCTAAGGTATTTGAAGGGAAGCGATGACTTATGTTTGTTCTATCCTCGAAGTGATGTTTTTGACCTACTAATTAAGCTATTCGGATGCGGATTATGCTGGAGACTTGGTTAATCGCAAGAGCACATTAGGCATTGTCCAATACCTAGGAACAAGCTTGGTCTCTTGGAGCTCAAAGAAGCAAAATATTGTTGTCTTGTCCACTTGCGGAGGCAGAGTATGTGGTCGCTGGCCGCATCTTGTTCCCGTGTCCTCTCGGATCAAGCAACATGTAAGAGACTTTGGTATCAAGTTTAAGTGTGTTCCTATCTATTGTGATAATACTAGTGCAATCTGCATTTCTAAGGATCCAGTTCATCATTCAAGGGTCAAGCATATTCACATCAGGCATCATTTCCTTAAGGACAATGTAGAAAAAGGACTTGTTAAAGTTGAATTTTGTCCAACTGAAAATCAAATAGCTGACATATTGACTAAACCACTTCCTAGAGAAAAGTTTGAGAAAATTCGCTTAGAGCTAGGGATGATTAGAATTCATGAAGTGTGCTACTTCAAATAAAACCCTTAATTATAAAATTATACTAAGTGGCCAGCAACAACTTGTGAATTTATTCATCCATTGCACAGTCATTGTAAAGGACTCACATCAGTCTTCATAATACTCCCCTTATTGTCCATACATATACTTGAGCAAAAGTTGTAAGGTCTCTGTACATATAGCTTGAACATGTAACATGCATGAGTTCACACCTTCTACTCCTTTTATTTTTTACACGTAAATATTCTCTCCATTTTATTTAATTCTATTTTATTTTCTTTTCCATAAATTTATTATCTTTCTTCATTCATCCCCCACAAATAATTTTTTTTGGCAACGCTTCATCAGCGTTCATGTACAAACCGGAAAATAAAATAATTCATTAGATTTAAAGAAGGAAGGGAAAAGCCGCATTTAATTTTTTTTCACCATCCCCCATAAATCTTCCCCAAATAAAAACCCCATCACATCAAACCAAATTTACACGGCAAATTCACCTCTTTTACCCAAAACCATTAACTCTGCAAAACCGCCTTTCTCTCTCTCTCTCCAAAACCTCTCAACTTCATATTCTTCACCTAAACCCTCAATGGCTCCCAAACGAAAAACCTCCGATGATACCAAAAATTTCCCGGCAGAAAAATCTTCACCTCTGGTGGATTACAACGAAAGTGAGAATGAATCTTCCAACTCAAATGAAGATTCCCTGGGTTCTCAAGACAATTCGGCTGAAAATGAAGTAATCTCTCCAAAGAAGGAAGACGATTTGGATGACGCGGAAACAGAGCAAGAAAAGGAAGTCTTGGTTCCTACAAAAAGGGGTAAGAATCTAAGTCCTCCAAGTACATTATAGGGTTTTTTCGTTGATTTTTCTTGGTGCAAGAAAATCAAGTGGGGTCAGTTTCTTGATCTTGTTAAGTTTCAAAAATGGGCAAAGGTGTAAAGTTTTGATGAGGGTCTTTATGAGAGTGAGATGAGCGAGTTTGTTGCTAGTTTTGACAATACCGAGGGTTTATGCATAAGTGTTGTTATTGGAAAATTGGTCAAATTGCCAGAGTTGATCTTCAACAGGAGCAAATCCTAGCAGGAGTGAAGAAAGGAGAATCTGCAGTTCGTGAGAAGATTGACGCTGTGGTCGCCTCTTGTGTTGTTCGCCCCAAACCCTCCAAGCCCTAATTCCTTTTCCTTCCCTATAATCTGATAAAACAATGTTACTAAATTTTTTTTTTGGTTTGTATTAAACAATAGTGATTTGTTGTTATTTTTATCACCCTTTTGGATGTGAATAACACATCAGTTTCTGGTGATAATTTTTTTTTTGGTTTATATCTTTTTCTATCTTTTATCTCTTTTCATCTTCTATTCTCTTGATTATCTTCTTGTCCTCTTTGCTTCTTTCCTTTATTTTTCATGAACTCAACTTGTGCATTTCTCATGTCTAAAGTGCATTGATCACATCTTAATATGCTCATTAAAATGTTTGGATGGCTAGTATTATTAGATGCATGTTTGAGCTACTAAGCCTTGACATTGGTGTATATGATGCACTCTTAGAGTCCTTCTGGGTACTTAGTTGTTTTTGATGATGACAAAAGGGGGAAGTAGAGTGACACATAAAATAAAATTCTCGTCTTCTTAGTTTCTAGGTGATGCTTTTCGATTTTTCTTTACATTGTCTTCAAAACTGATTTATGTTAGTGTTAATTCGATTGTTAGTGCTAGTTAGTTTAGTACTAGTTTTTATGTTTTAATCTTTTGTTAGTTGTGTTTGTTTATTTTTTTAAAACTCATTAGCTTTTGATTCTTTTGCTATGGTTATTTTATTTTTCTTCTTTCTCTTTAGTTTATTAGTTTTTGTTAATTTTATATTTTTATATGCCTTGTATTTGCCATCATCAAAAAGGAGAATTATTGTTGTATTCCATGTTTTGATGATGCCAAATACTTAGGTCGTTTTATATTGTATTTATTTTGCAAAAGAAATAAAATCCAAAAATAATGTAATGTTTATTTTTGCTTATATATCTTGTAGAGAAAGATTATTTATTTAATCTAAGTCAAGATATTACTTTATACACTTTGAATTTTTATTATAAGGTATGTTTAATATTCTAGTAACTTAGAATCTTTGAATAAAAGATTTTTCAAGTTGTTAGATATTGTGTTGTTGTTGCTTTGCTTGAAAATAGGTTGAAAAGTGCGTGGCATATACTGTGGAGCTAACTTGCTTGAAGCTCTCTAACTAACTCAACTTACTCGCTTCTCACTCGCTGGAATTAAGTCCACTAACGGATAAGTGGAGCGGTTTATTTCCGTTGCAATAAACATGGAGAAAGTGCAGCGAAAATAGAGCCATGATCTTCACACCACTACAAGCGAACATCATGGAGAACGTGGAGCACTAAATGTCCAGAAGAAGAAGGAATAGCAACAGCTATATAAGAAGAAGATTATTCGAATAATAAATAGAGAGAACGAGCATAAAAAGTAAATCTATACTTAGAAAGTTTTCTTGTAATTTCCTCTCATATTCAACATACTTATTATTGTAATATTCATAGTGTTTGGGTGAGAGAAAAATCAGAGAATATCCTTGTGATCAAGAGAGAGAAAGAAAGAGACAAAATAGAAGACTTCGTGTAAAGTCAAAGTGAGTGTCATCAGTTCAGGGGGAACTGAGTGTCTGGGAACAAGTTCCTAGAGGAACAGAGAAGGTCCTTTAATAGGTTGTAAAAAGATCGAGTCAATTTGGCCTATTATAGTAAAGAGAGTTTGAGTCAAAATCCCTCGTGGTCAAGGTTTTACTTCCTATTGGGCTTAGGAAGTTTTCCTTGTAAAAATACTTGTGTGTTTGTCTCTTTCGTTTTAAGATTATTTTAATTCCGCAATACAATTCGAAAATTTCCCCTCAACTACAATTCACCCCCCCCTCTTGTAGTTGGTTTAGTGTTCATGCTAGAATAACAAATTTTTTATAGATTATTATACTATATTAAAATTAAAGGTTAACAAAAAAGAATGAAGGAAGTATGGAATAACATATGATAATACTCCTCCATTTATTTTTCTAATGCATACACGATACCTGAGAATGAACTTTGATCGATAATTATTCTCAATTCATATTGTTAAAAATTATAAGAAAAAGTATTTTTCAAAACAAATATAATGATATAATATCTATAGTTTTTAACTGCCATATTATCAAAAAATATTGTAGTCAAAATCTATTCTATTATTAAAACGTGTGAGCATATAAATTGTTTCCTATGATTGATTCATAGTCTTTTTAGTAGAGAAGGGCTTTAATCGCACACACATGGCACATTATAGTTTCCTTCCAAAGTAGCTTTCTAAGCACGCAATGCGTGCGGCGATAAATTCCTCATTATGATATATCGTAATGTAGAGTAGCTAGTTTTACATGCAGCGACAACTCATTATATAGTAGTTTAAGTTGACAATTTTTTTCAATAAAGGCTCTGTTTTGTTCAACGTATGAAAAGTCATTTTCAGCAAAAAAAAAGTTCACATCAGTTGATCAGATAAGCAAAATAAGTTGAATAGAATAGAACCAAAGTAGTTAAAGAAAGCATGCACTTCTAATTAATATTTTGAACATAGTACTAAAAAATGTCCATAAGAATATTACATAATCACCTCTTTTGTCAAGTTTATCTAATTGATTAGCAAATTAGTTCATAATTGCAAATATATTTATCTTTATTTATCCGTGGAAATAAAAAAAAAATATTTCTTTTCTATTTTTTGCCTTTTTAATTCCTAATTTGATTCAAATTTATGTTCTCTATAATTGCAAAGATAAACCTTCATATTTTTATGCTTTTCTTTTGTCTTCTTTGATTTAGTTGTGAACTATTTTCAATTCTAACTATTATTTATCTATCATTGCTAGTATAGCTAAAACTTCAAATGTAGTACGTTGTCTTGATTTGACCTTATTATCCTCTATGTAATTGATTTACACAAATTGAAATTATATAAACCCATTAAAATAATTATTTTTGTACATGACTATAATGTAGTGGAAGTATATTGCTGATTTTTTATTTTGATAATGTTTCCTTTTGATGGAAGATTTTGATAATTTGTTATCTTTGTTTTTTTGTAAACTTTTTTTTGTCTTTCCTTTTTTTTAAAACCTAAATTTTTAAGTTATTCTAATTTTAGTTGTTTAAAATGGCAAATATTTTGATTGATTGATTATCCATTATTATTTTAAAATTTTAAACAAAATTGATGTAATTAAAAAAAAAAGAGTATTTAAATTCCTTTTATTGGGGGCAAACTCCCCCCTCCCTCATATAAAAAGAGATACTAAATTTATATAGGTCTTCCAATATAAAAAATGGCCCCCCGTTCATATTCTTTCAATATAGGAAGTTTAATTCTCATATTCTTTCAATGTGGGACTTTCAATTCTCATATTCTTCCCAAAACACCATATTTAGAGACTAACTTCAACCATTAATGTGGCCTAAATTGTCCAAGTCATCCATGTAATTATCATTGTTTTAGTTTTTCTCTTTGGTGCAATTTGTTAATATCAGTCGTGTCGATCGCTAGAGGTAGGAGGTTTTGAAAGTTTTGGTAATTTTGTTAGGTGGTTTGTGGTGTTTAAGCTTGGTGCTCTAATTGTCTTGGGGTGTGATATGATGATTTAGTTATTTGCCAAGAGAGAATTGTATATCATCATAGAAAAATTTAAAACCTAAGCCATGTCTTGGTCTAGGACAAACCTTATAGGAACGACCCTCCTAAACCAAGACAGGTACAAACATCAGGCTCAAAGATAGCCAACACACTAATTACAGGCTAGCAAGCCACTCTGTGAGTCTATGACATGATGCTTACAAGAGTGTGTTAGTAATTTTACACTAATGTCATGTCAAATGGTACACTAGCTTAGTACTAATTAAACATTTACAAGTACCAAAAACCTTGATAATACTAATGAGCATTTCTAACTATTGTTAGTTACAGTTTAAGGGAGTCCTTTTTTTTTAACAAAGAATATTCTTGTAATTAATAGGGGGATTTTCTATAACGGATCGGAGTATATCAATAATAATATAATATCATGTACAGTATAACTGGAGAAGATTCAAGTGGCACTAAATGCTCACTGTGCATTTGTATAATTACGTTAATTAAAAGTATCCAACGTTACTATGTCTGCCTTTAATAAACAACACTGTCCAGTGAATAATTTCTTAACGAGATTTCATTTAGAGATAAGACAGAATTGTCTGTATTTGCGTTTAAACAGGGGGAAGTTTTTGACCGTTGGACATCCCAGATCAAAAAAGAACTGTGCCAGAAAGGACAACATGATCCACCAAATGGATAATCTCCAACTTATCGGTGTTAATTAAATTTTAATTGTATACTTCTAATACATGGCTGAGTTTATTCATCATACATCAGAGTCTACCATGCGCATGGTATATCCAAAACTAATTTTTGCTCATTTGGGACTCTCATTTTTTTTTGTACATTTTGCTCATTTTGATGATTTTAAATGAGCAACGAGCAGAAAAATAATATTGGATGTCTGCAGTTTCACGATACACCCGAGTGTATGCTAATGTTTCTATAAATAGTTTACTTAATATGTAGATGTATCACTCTCCAAAGTTAAATAGGGAAATAATTTCTTCTAATATATGTGAGTAAGTGGGTTGCTCATATTCTTCTCTTGACTAAATATCAAAAAGAACCACTGGTTCACTAGATTATTTGTAGTATTAAACTATATACTAACTTCCCTTTATAAATAAGTGCAACTATTTGATCTTCACGCTTGTCAACGCACAACTTTGAACATTAATATTTTTAATTATGTATTTGTAAATGTTATAAGAAGTTGATATTATGGAAATATTTATTGAAATAAATCCAAAAATATTTTATATGATCATTTTGTTTTTATATATTAGTAAAAGAATACGGTCAAAGTGAGGTGTGTGAATAATGCAAAAAGTCAAAGTGTTGCACTTAAGAAGAAACAAATCAAGTACTATATTGTTTGCTTATGTTTCATACGTTTTATACTTCTTCCGTTTCAAATTACTCGCTATACTTTGAAAATTCCACTATTCATTTATGAGGTTGACCATGCATTATTTACTATTAGATAAAATCAAATGTTATAATGTAATATGTTGTTGGATTCGTCTCAATGTATATTTTCATAAAATTAAATTTTTATACTTTATTCAAATACACAATTAAAAATATTAATAGTCAAAGTAGTGGATCGGCAAGCGTGAAAATCAAAGTGTAGCAAGTAAAAAGAAATAGAAGAAGTATTAATTATAATGGTTTCATTATTTGAAAGCTTCACATCAATTACAACAATTTCATTATGAAAATACAATCTCTCCCATATCAGTCTCTTTATTTTAGTGAACTTTATCTTTCTCCTATTCTACAATAACATTCAAAGTTAGTCCATAAAAAATAATTCATCCGTTTCAAAATACTTGAAACATTGACTTTTACACTATTCACCCACTCCCGTTCGATCGTGTTTTGCGAATTCAACGCAAGGAAAAACATAGTCATGTGGGATCTTATTATATTATCTCGACATATAGTTTTAAAATATCAACTTTTTAAAATTTTTACTTTTAAGGAATTATAAATATTAATAATTAAAGTTATGTGTTGGTAAGCGTGCCCGGAAAAATGTTTAATGTAATATGAAACAAAGGAAGTATGTTCTAAGATACACATGTCAAGCTTAGCTCGGGCCAAAAACTAGTAAATTATGTATATGGTTGAGAACTACTACAAAGAGGTTCCTAGCTTAGAGCTTGTGCTCATCGATGGGGTCTATAAGACCACAACCTACCTTCTTAAATTCGGATTGATTAACCTAGTTATATATGGTGCAACACTGCAACCGACCAGTTGTTTTCAGAACTAGAATAATCCAAGAGTAAGAATGTCATACTTGTTCAGCCATGTTTTATCTTCCAATATCCCACTGATAATCCTCAGAACTCTGTGTTCTTTGCTTAAGAGATCAAGCCCCAAGGATCACGAAATACTGATGAATTCATAAGAAATCTAAGTCCTAAGAGGCTAAGACTCAAACTACACAGAATCATCGGTAAACATCTGTATTATTGGACCAAGAAAAAACATTAAAGATATAAATAAGACAATCGAAAATGTACTGTTTGAGAAGTATCTTCTATACACCAAAAACTGCAACAACGAATTTATATCGTCTTCGTAATCATCATCAATGTTACTATTATATGAGCAAGTAGGGAGTTCAAAGGAAAGAACGTCATTCGCATTGTTGTTTCATCACTATAGGAGATCGAAGAGAGATGATATCCAGGAGAGTTACCATTCTACTGTTCCAGGACAGTCTTAAAGAGTGAGAAAGTCGCTTTATAATATAGAACACAACGCAAACAGGGGATTGAACAATTGCCTTTTGGTTTCAACTGTTCTGTTATAGGGGAAATTAATCAGAGCCTCTGTTACATTGCTTCGTTATCTCCAATTATAATCCCAGTCATTGAAATCTCTTGAAATCATTGTTGGTGAACTAAGATCATCCTTCCTGACAATCCCTACCTTGGAGGAAACACCTCAGACCTGGTTTGTAATTCGAAGTCCGCTATGTAAGGGAGGAAAAACCTCAAACCTGGTTTGGAATCTGGAGTCTGCTATGTTCAACTATCGGACAGAAACCGTAGACGAAGTGTGTAGCTTCAGATGCGGCTAGCAAAGGTAGCTAGATTTAAGCCAATTTATGTACAACATCTGATGCAGGTCAGGTGGGAGAGTGCCCTGAATCCTAGGGTGTTCATCATGCTGTTTTGGAGGACATGTGTAATGTTATGTTTAATGAATATAGCTTATTCTCTTTCTGTATGCTTTTTTGAGAAAGAAAATGACATCTTTCCAAAAACTAAATTACAGCCAAAGTCACATGGGAGTACAATAATAAGATGGAAGCAAATGCTACTGTGCTATTATAAGCCGAGGAAAATTGTAGCAAAGTACCAAACACACCAAGAAACAATCCACGATTCTAATATATAACACCTAAGAATATTATTGACCTTTAACTCTAAGATCTATAAACTAATCGATCACTCCCTTGTCCACAACTAACAAATATAGATATCAATCCGAATTACTAGAATCATAGGCGGATTCAGCAGATGAGGAATCTGGGCTAGAAGCTGAGGTTACAGAATCTGGGCAGATGACTTCTACCTTCCATGATATTCTCCGAAACCGATTTAACTGCACTAACATATTCAAGCGAGAGGAGCCCTTGACGGCAGGTGCATGTACTAATAATTTCTCAAGCACAGGGGAGCAAGCAAGCAAAAACTCAATCAACTTCATCTCTGTAGTAGAAGCAACCAAAAGTCCAACTTTGGCACAACGGAGGTTGTGTAACGTACCGTTAGCATTGTAGTCCAACACATGCTCAGCCAGATTTGTGCTGCTATGAACCTGCAAAAACAAACAACTATTATTGACATTTAAAACTGTACTTAGTTTATAAACGGTAATAAAATGAGAGAAATCCCAATTATAAGATTTGAAGACTTGCACATGGTAAACGGCACTACAAAATTCACTTTCCCACAAAATTTCACTTGTTTAAAGAAAAAAAATATGGAAATCTACTTATAATATCCGGATCATGGTCCATGATTGTTCCTCAATATAACCAGTAAATGATATATGTTACTCATACTTGTCATCTCATCTCAAGAACTTTGACGCTGCAATGGAGTATCAAACTTGACATTACATCTTTGACCAAAAGTTATATAAATAGTAAATTATATAAATTATATAAATGGAGAGGGAGATCCCACCATAGATAAAAGAGTTACTTACAGAGATTTTAAGCGTTTCAATGTTAGGAAAGCTCTGAATACAGCTAATCACAGAAAAGACATCATCCTGAAAATCCAAGTGAAGGTCTAACAAATCCAGATTTCTCAGCTGAGAGGCAGTACGAAGATTACCTTCTGTAAACAAAATCTGAACATATTCAAATCAGACAGGATAAAGAAACCCAAAATTTAGAATTTGTATGAACTATCCAAAAATTACTCACCCTACATAGGTGACTTCTTAAACAAAGCCTTTCAAGTTTACTCGAGTTTGTAAGAACTTTAACCAGATCACCTAAACAGGCCTTGTTATGAACCTTGACCAATTTCGGCAAACCAATTGACGCTGACACAAGATTCTCACAGCATTTCACATAAACTGACTTGAATGCCCAATCAAGAGTCAAATATCTGAGGTTAGGGGCATCAATGATAACGTGCCTGTGCTGCAAACCAGTAAAGTTTGTTAAAACTATTTTTTGTAGTACAGGACAACTGCCAATTAGATTTTTGAAAGTGCTGTAGTTTATAACGACTCCGTCGAGCTCAAGGCTTATCAGCTTCGGAAAGCCCCTGAAATCAGGAGGAGGGCTGAATATGCAGCAAGTAAGCTTCAAGTTCTCCAAGTCAACACAGGAGAAAAGACGCGAGCCCAACTGAAGAGGCGTTACCCTGTACATGCTACAAAGGCTAAAATCCCTAAGACCATTTCTTGAAAGATAGGATATCCACTGAGCAACATCTGGACAGGATCTTACAGGAGGAACATACAATGAAAACTTAAGAATGGGACCTTCATGTTGAAAGAGTATTTTGCTCACAATACTGCAAAATTTATCAGTATCGCGTACTTCCTGTTTAAGGATTCTTGCAAAAAATGGAGCATCAAAAACAAGATGGGGGTTCGAAGTCCAAATGTCACGCCACTTATGCGAAAGAACACTCATTCGTGCAGCATCCTTGAGAGGCAAGCGTTCCAAGAGTTCGTGTATCACATCCGTCGGCAAATCACTGATCATATCAAGGCTACTGCTATTGAGTCTTATCTTGGATTTGTTATGGTTCATATCTACAACACCACCAACAAGGCAACAACAACAACAACAAAAAGGCCTTAGTCCTAAAATAGTTTAAGGTCCGCCAACATGAAACCATCATAAGAAATAGTTTCCGCCACAAATGAAACAACAAGAATAAAGACATAGGATAGAAACTGAAATTTCGAAGTTATAGTTCATATATACTAAATTTGAATATTGAAAAGCAACCAGAAGACTTAATCAGAAAAATTCAATAGCTAAACATGAATTTGAGCTAACCAGTGAATAAAAATTACAAAGAATTCTGAATTCTTACTCAAATATTTGAGTGTAAACTACAACATTTACATGTTAAAACATAAAATAGTAAAATTAGTCCGGAACAAACCTTCAATTTTAGGGATATCGTCGAAAAAGAGCTTCGATTTCTAACCTCTAACTATATGCTGGAAAATCGAATTCGATGAACTTTAAGATAGAAATTGGAGTTGTGGGTCTGTTGGCCTGTTTTTTTCTCTCCAATTCCCAATTGTTTTCCGGCGTAATGTCGCCACTACTGCTCGGTTGTTGTAACTCTTCTTGTTTTAATGGTCACGGCGTAATGGCGAACCAGGTCATACCCGGACAGGTCAGGATTCTGACAGTCAGTGCCCCAGGTCGTGATTGGTCAGGTTTTGTTCAACTGGGTCGATCACATTTGAATCATGGGATTGCCGGGTGCCGCACAGGTCTGAACGTTCCATTTTTAAGTCGATCCATTACCGGGTATGATCGCTTGTGGACAATTTTTTACCGAGTTTGCGCAGGTCGTATTTGGGTTTCATGTACGCTTGGGTTGAGTCAAGTATACTCGGGTTGAATCACTAATGACCTTAGTTCGATCATTGTGAAGCATCGGGTCCATTCGCTATTGAACGACCATTCAACTTCGGTTAGCTCTTGGTCGGATCATTTTGATTTGTTATGAATTTTGTAAACGAATCATATTATTAAAAGTATTAAAATAGACATATATATATAAAACGTTTTAAATGAAACGTTTGCTTTTTCACGCAACCCAACGCGCTTCTTTAATCATTAATATCTTTAGTTGTGCACACGTAAAAAAAATATAAAAGTTATAATTTGATAGTATGCATCGAGACGAAACTAACAAGATCCCACTTGACTATGTTTTTCTTTATATAATGGCGATAAATTGGAGTCAAAATTGATCAGTGAATAGTGTCATTTCACCCAATGTTACATTTGAAACAAAAACGGAGGAAATATACATATATATAGGGGCAGGATCACATGAGAATGCCTCTTACATGAGAAATGAGAATGAATCTCAACCACACGATTGGATTAGAGTTACAACACTTGTACATTAGAGTTATACCCCCGAAAAAACTTCAAGCCTAAATTTTTTTTTTTTGTTTTGAAATTTTTTTTTGTAGTTACATTACTTTTTCATTAGAGTTACATCACTTGTTCATTAGAGTTATAGCGCGTAAAATCCATTCTCATTTCTCATGTAAGTATGCATTCTCATATGAACTCACTTATATATATATATATATATATATATATTTAAGGTAAGATGAAAGGGACTCACTTGAGGGGGAATTAGGGAAAATCCTCAAATGAGTCCTATGAGGTTTGATCCCTAGACCGCAGGGATATGAGGTGGGAAGCGATGCCACTACTCCACCACCTCAACCTCAAACTCACTTCTATATATATATATATATATATATATATATATATATATATATATATATATATATATATATATATATATATATATATATATATATATATGTGTGTGTGTGTGTGTGTGTGTGTGTGTGTGTGCGATAAATTTATGGATGATAACGAAAAGCTAATAAAAACACTATATTTGTTTACCGTGATGTTTTGTGTATTCTCTTAGTCAACTCATATTCGACTAATCAACTGTGTAAAACCACTCTAATGAGTAAAGGAATAGAACGACTCTTTATATGTTCTAATATTATATATTAAAACCAACGACAATAATAACGAGTAGACGATCAATTCCAAGCTTTATATAAATGATTTATTATTATAAGCATTATGATTGATATATAAGTTTGTAAATAGCTATGATGATAATGAGAATAATAATAATAATAATAATAAACATAAAGCGATGATGATGATAATAATAATAATACAAATAATAACAGTAATAGTAAAATGCTAACAATAGCAATAGTAATACAATTAAGAACAAGAATACTAACAATAACAATAACAATATAAATACTAATAGTAATAGTAGCAACAATGCTAATAATAGCAATAACAATAACAAACATAACGCAATATGTATGTATTATGTTGTGACTATATATGATAAAGTATAAACAAACTATTATATTAATATGTTTAATCATTGTAGTATAAAATTGGTATCAAAATAATTGTAAAACCAATCTAATACTCTTTTGATTATAAATTAGTACACGACTCTTGATATGTTATAATATTATAACAAATGACAATCATATGTTTAGAACAACGGTTCATATGAGGCCTAAGTGATTATAACGAGAGTTCATATGTTGTAATAATGATAATAAACATAACAACAGTTTATATAAATGATAGTAAACATAACAACCATAAGTCAATAAGTTAACAAGTACTTACTAGTTAGTAACGTGTTAACAACCATATGTTAACTTAACATTTAGTCAGTTACTCACTTAGACTTATACCAACTTAGTAACTCACTAACTTGTTCCAAGATAATTGAAACAAGTTGTTATAGATAAGATTAATGGATGTATCAATATATATTATAAGCTAATTCAAGAATAATACACTATTTTAGCTAATAATCTTCATGTGAAATGCATTTCGAAACTAAAAATATGTATGTATTTGGATTGAAACAAGTTGTTGTTGGACGAGATCAATAAATGTATCATTGTAAGTCAATAATCTAAGTCAATGTAACACTACATATAAGTTTACTTAACTAAATATAATTATACTATTACTTAATTGATTAATAGACTAATAGTTGTATAAGTAACGCTATAATGAGCCTAATTAAATTTATAAACTCAATTCATAACTCTAATTAAATAATAATAATAATAATAATAATAATAATAATAATAATAATAATAATAATAATAATAATAATAATAATAATAATAATAATAATAATAATAATAACGATGGTTATATTATGCTAAATAATAAATGATAGTTATACTTAAACACTAATCATAATAATTTCGATAAAAATAACCAAAATGTCAAATTAATAAAATAATTGACTAATTATTAAAGTTAGAAGTTACTAAACTAAAACAAGAATTAGTAAGATTATAAGAATATAAAATTGTCAATCATTTGATAAGTCATCAATCCATGTGCTATGTCATTCTCTTTTTCTATTGGCCAAAGAATAATATCATGGATAATGAATTAGAACCCTTGATTTGAAAAGGATCAAAATCTAACCATCAATCTCTCAAACCCATTTCCCATTTCCCTCATCTCTCTTCCATCTCTCCTCTCTAAAGCCCTAATCCCCATCCCTCAGCCTACCACCCCCTTGATTTGAGAATGTACTTTTTCCGACGGCTGTGTCGTTCTGCAGTGGTGGGTTTTTGGCTTGGTAACCTCCCCATTTAGTTCTCACAATTAATGGCTTATTGAACCCTAAAAAAACCAATTGATTGGTGGCGAAATTTCTCGGTTCCAGGGGTGAATGAGAGAGAATGTAAGGTATGCTTCTAGACTTCTACCAGATTTTCTAGATTTTGAAATAATTTAATTCATTGAGCAAAGTTTCATAATTTAGCCAATGTTTTGCGCGATTTATACTGTGTGTTCGATTTATACTGTGTTTTGAGAGATTTTGCTGCACTTTTGGCGACTCGAACTCAGATTTTTTAGGTTCACTCTCGCTCGTCGCTCCTCGAAGACTCTCCACAACCTCTCATCCTCGCTCGGCGCTCGTCGCTCGTCTCTCGTCTCTCGTCGAAGACTCAACCACCATCTTCGTCGAAGACTCAGACACCATGTTTGTCTCAACCTGAAGCCGCTGTGTCTCATTTTGTTTGTTTGGTGTTCTTTAATTTTTTTTTTTGTATGTTTTAGTTTTAGATCTGATGTTAGTGGTAATGGTGATATTTTTTCTTGTATTTTTTCATTTTTATGTTTTGGAATGAAGGTGATGTCAGTTTCATCTTTAGGAACAAAAATTGATAATCATCAATATGCAAAGATGCATCAATTTTACTTTTCATTTTTGGAGTGGATTCAATGGATGTAGTATGTGTGAATAATTTGGTCTCTCAAACTTTTTAATATTTTATATGTTTTTTTATTTTTTTGTTGTAATTTCGTTCTTAATTTCTATATTTATATTCAATTTTTCTTTTATTTCATTGTTAATTTCTTTGTGAAATTTTTTGATGTTTTTTTTGTTATTATTTTTCTGTAATTTTGATTTTAATTTGATTTAGTTAGTTAATTCAAGTGATATTTATTGGTTAATTTAAGTAAGGTTTTTGTTTAATTTAAGTAATTAGTACATTTTGGTTTGATTTTAATAGTAATAAGTCTAATAGATTTATGTTAGCATGTTAGTATAATAATGTAAGAAACTTACTTTTCTCTGTTTCATAAAATATCTATTATTATTAAGACTTTATAAATGTTTCAATTGTAATATTTTGAAAATCATGTTATCAAAAAATATAATTCTAAATAGTACCAACTTATAAATAGTTATAAAGGAATGATATGTTATATATTTAGTAAAAGATAAAATTAATATATTTAAAAGATTTTGTATATATAAAACAATAATTGGATTTTAGTGAGATATAATAGTCAGGAGGCACATGTGATACATTTTTTAAAATTTATTTCTTTAAATTTATTACAATTCATTCTAGTTTACTTAAACATTGAAAAAAGAGAGCTTCATCGATCAAGTATTAATTCCAACAATAATTTTTACGTTTGTAACTTGATCTTTTACTCATATGTTATAGACACCTTAAAGGAATATATACATCTAGCAAAATATATACATACATAAATGATTTTGTAAATATAGAATAATAATTGAATTTTAATAATTTGGTGGAGTTTTGTCGTCCAAATAGGTTGGTTTGAAAAATTGGATCAAATAAGGCAGATTTGATTTATCTGGTTACCATGAATTATGGTTGAATTCGGGTTGGTCATAAATATATCGGGTATTTACTGGGTCTAGTCGGATTTTGGTTAATATCTGAATAGATTACGGTCGGGTTCAGGTTTGAATGCAGGTCTGTATGGTCAGGTCAGAATACGATCTTGCCGGGTGCTAGTCAGGTCTGGGTAATCCAAGGTCAGGTTTCGGTCAGGTTTGGGGACTGACCCTCACAGGTCGAATCAAGTTCAAGACAGGTCAATATCAGGTTGACCCAACGGTCAGATCTGTTTCTGACACCACTACTGTTGGTGCATTATGAATTTTACACGGGAGGAGATTTGTTAGGGATTATATATAAGGAATATCTATCTTTAGGAAGTTTCCTAGTGTTGTACTCCCTCCGCTTTTTTTTACTTGCTACATTTTTCTTAAATGATTGCTTTTTTTTACTTACTACATTGATTTAGGAGACTTGCCCCACCAAAAAGTAATAAATTTTTATTATGTTTTGTACTTTTCCTAGCAATTAAAGATTTTTTTAATCGTGTTTATTGTATATTCTAACCTCTTTTCCTTTCATTTTCGCATATAATATTCATATTGTTTTGATTGTCCTGCATGAATTTTTATCACCTACATGATAAAATTGCTAAACAAGACCTAAAGAACTGTTCTAACTAATTCAGATAATTTGGACAACCTGCTAGGTACCTTGTAATATGATTGTATAATAACTTGCCACTAAAAATCAGACTAAATATTTTTAGGGTGTTTAAAACATTATATGATTATTCTTTTGCATAAAATCTATAATTAATCGATATTTAGTAGAGGCCAGCAATGGGCAACATGGTTCCTGACTGTGTTGTACCCTCACCCCCGAACTCAATCTATGGTTCATTTTGACCATCTATGGAGTTAAGACGGGGAAATCTACATTGGATAAGTCCCTAAAATGTCCCTACAGTTTTCAATATCCAATTAGGTTTATAAGTTTTCCTCTAAAAATTTGTTGGCGACTTCAAAACGATTTTCAAATAAAACCTTAACAATGGGGTAGTCAAATAAAAACGCTCACACCGCGGTAGGCGAAAAGTAAAAATCCACGCCTACAATTTGGCGACTCTGCTGGGGAGGATTTAAAAAAAAAATTAAATTTTTTAAATGAGTGGATAAAACTTGAAAAATACGATTCATTCTCTTTTTATGTCTTTCAATAATATATTGTTTTGCATATGCATGACTATTGTTCAACCACCATAAGGACAATTTACCTTACCTCATTAGCACATGTTCTATGTGTGAGGTCACTCCCGGGGGGGTTTGCGCTTTGTCCTTCCAAAAAGCATCCTGAGCGATAGTGTTGGATCTTAGTTATAAGTAAACCTACCCAACCATGGCATTGTTCTCTTGTTCCTGACTTGAGAACTGGAGTGCGTTTTACACGTGGCCCCCTTTATAAGTAAAGGTACGAAACGTGGGATCAATCTCTTAGTCATGGACCCTTTCAGCCTTAACTAAAACCTGACCAATAGTTGAGTGTAGAACTGGACTTTAGGTTGAGAACTCTTGCATCCATGTTACCTAACATTTATGTGTGATTGCAATTTTTGTTTGCTGATATTTAGTTGACATGTTGATATGCTTTGCGCCTAGAAACTCGCGTCTAAACTAATCGTCATTTTCGCCCGAACTCTCGTTAAATTACCAATACGCATGCCGGGGAGCAGTGCGCCAAATGCATTATTTTGCGCCTGGCGCACCGTTCCTGCGCTAGATGCATAGCCTGCGCGCCACGCACATCAATTGTGTGGCATGCAGTTTATTCGTCCCATGCTTATTGATCCTTTGACCTTGGTTCCAAGTCTAAAACAAAAAATGCAAGTCAATGTCGGTCTGTCAAAATTGTTGTTGTCATTATGTCAGTCGTGGCGTTCCGAAACTTCGTATTCTTCATAGTGTCTATCTTGTTATAGAAGTCTCATCTTATTATGAATTCTAGCTGCACTAGAAGTCTATTTAGCCCATATGTCTCGGTTCATCCAGTTTCACTCCATTTAGAATTCTTAACCTCGTCTAACTCTATCCATGTTAGGAGTCTTAATTCGCTTGAGTCCCATCCATCTTAGGAGTCTAAATCCATTAGAATTCAGTTCGTCTTAGGAGTTTCGAGTCTATTAGAGTTCCGCCCATATTAGGAGTCTAAAACCGTTTGAATTCCATCCATTTTAGGAGTCTAGGTCCACTAGAGTCTCCTGCATATTAGGAGTCTAGCATCCTTGAAAGTTCATCAAATCTAGAATTCTAAAGTCGTTAGAAGTCTGTCGAGTCTAGGAATCTGAAGTCATGAGAATTTCATATCAATTAGGACTGCATTCATACTAGAGTCCCTCTGCACTGCATAGTCCATTATTCATACACTTCATGCATAACTAGAGTCCATATGAGTCTTATTGCATCCATACTCTTCATTTCATGCATTCCACATTTAGTAGTCCTGAACTATAAGCGATCTAATTCCCTTTTTTGGGATATGTAGGCAGTCTTTACAGGTTCGAACACATAGATTGAGTCATGCATACATGCTTTAGGTCTAGGTGCAACCAAAAATTCATGCATAAATGCATTAGGTCTAGGTGCATCCCAAAAAAGTCATGCATTCATGCATTAGGTTTAGGTGCATTAAAAAAAAATCCTAAAAAATCATCATGCATTTAGGATATTCAGATTCGTTCCTAGAAGCTCAACTTTTTAAAACAAACATACATTCTTTCATTCCATTTCTCTCTCTCCATCGTCATTCTATCTCTGAATGTCCTTTGATGATTTATGTAGAAATCAAGCGACATTGAAATGGGCTGTCCATCGAATAACGAGCAACAACCCACTGAGATGGCTAGAGCTTTAGCCAAGCTGTCTAGTATGATGGAAGAAATCACTATAAGGCTTGAGAAAGTCGAGTCTGGTGAATCTCCTGGATTCAACAAGAAAATGGAGAGTGTTGTTCATAGGGTAACCAATGCATATTCCTATTTTGAGCCCATTGATAACACTAAACTGAAAGGGAAACTTCCTGAAAAGTTCTCTACTATTGACATCCCTAACTTCAAACCAACTGAGAATCTAAAGTATCATTTAAGGAACTTTCGTGCAACCATGATCATCAAATCGGTTGACCCTGAACTCTACCCAATGGTATTCCCGATGTCGTTGGACCCAATATGTCAGAATTGGTTCTATTCCCTGGACCCCAAACAAACTGAAACTTGGGAAGGCATTATTATTGCTTTCATGAAACAATACGAGTCGAACACACAACTGCAAACCTCCCTTAGAGAACTCGAGGTTCTTAAACAAGGTGAAGGTTTTACCACTTATCTGAATAGGT
The DNA here is from genome assembly GCA_947648045.1 of Beta corolliflora. Classification (NCBI taxonomy): domain Eukaryota; kingdom Viridiplantae; phylum Streptophyta; class Magnoliopsida; order Caryophyllales; family Amaranthaceae; genus Beta; species Beta corolliflora. The sequence goes on from CANSZD010001352.1 coordinate 190,180, forward strand.
GAAGAGAGAAATCAACCCATATGGTATCAAGGCCTGCAGAAAAAGACTTGGTACAAATATTCGTTTCTAACCTTCTCCCTAAATACAAAAATCACCTCAAATACTCGGGTCTTGATAGCTTCACAAGAGTATATAATGTGGGTATCCAGATTGAGAATGATTTGCTGAAAAATGCCGAAGATAATGACCTCAATGTCATAGAGGTAGACACATCTCTGAGCACAATCGCTCATTAAAGCATTCGGACTCGCTTAGGTCCAATAAGCACAAAAAATACACTTCTTCTCTTTCCCTTTAGAAAGAGACCTCCTGAAGATCGAAGCAACGAAGTTGTCTCGTCATGTGACGTAGGAGTCTAGACTTATATTAGTATTCCATTTTTTATTTCATCTCTCTTATTTTGCCTAGTCTAATATAGGATTTTCCCTCTTATTGCATGTACTCATAATTTTCAATTAATAAATGAGTATTTATTTTCTCTTGCACTAATGAGCATCAATGGAAATCACGATTGTCGCCTTAAAAGAAATGAATTTCCAATTCTCATGACTATTCTAATAAAGACAATGAACAACTGTCATTTATAAAAGAGGCATTTCTCCGTGCACTACAACTATTCCTCCATTTCAATGTATAACATCCATCCCCATTTAACCTACCTCATGAGAAGTACATTTGACAACAATTCAATGTAAAAGGCAAGTAAAAAAAGAGAGTAAAGTGATACAAAAAGTGTGAAATATGAAAAAAAAAGTGTTGCAAATAAGCCCATCAATAGCTTTGTCAAATGTATTTCTTTCATTTAAGCTTCAACCCAAAACTTTAACCAATCGGCCATGACCTCAACAATCAAAAACCTTTACAAGTCAAATCATACAATCTGATAATTAAAACCAATCCATAACCATGCATATCGCATCCCAATAAGCCACAAAAGACAAACCAAAGCCCGCTAGGTCGAAAACCCATAAGGGTGACTTAGGCAAAAGTCAGGGCATCTTCTCATTCATTAGCCTGAACTACGAATGGTCTGGTTCTGCTAAAGATACGTAGGAAACCTCACACTGAGGTCCGATCGCTTTAAACCAAACCATACCAACATCATTATCCACCCTTGCCAAAGACCTCTTACAAATCAATGCTTAATTCATTGCAAATGGCTCCAAAGCAAAATGCTCGGCCACCTATTGAAATGTTAAGAGCTACGACTGGCCTGATTCCATCATGGATACGTAGTCAACCTCTTTTGAGGCCCGGCCAATTTAAATCAAAATATAAGGCTCGCCTAGGCCCATGAGAAAAGCGCGATCGCCTAAAAAAAATCATGAATTTTCGATGCTCATCCCATACCCTTAGAACTAGACTGGGATTTGAACCTTACATCATTACCCTACCTTATTGCGTGAGTCAATTCATTATGGCTCCGTCTTTTTCTTATTCTTATCCTTATCCCTTGATGTTTCTCAGCTACATTATCGCTTCTAAGCCAACCTTAGAATAACCTTTCAACACTCAGCGCTATAACCGCGCCTCATCCTTTGAGTGTTCCTTTAATTGGCCTTTCTTGTCTTTCTCACCTTAGGAACCCTATATGGAATCTTTGGTCGAAACTTCCACTAAGCGTGACAAGATATCTTCAAAATCTAGCAATCAAGCCGAGTACTTCATTAACTCCATCTTACTGGGGGCTTCATCACCGATCCACAAAGAAAATCATAGGCTCCAAGTCTCAGCCTATTGTAATAAGGACTTCATTACGAGTCCATACATGAAATCGTGGGTTTTAAAACCCACACTGATACAAGATTGAACCTACTTTATGGGCTCACTTAGACATACAATTCTCGAAGCATATACAACTCAAGCGCTGCAAAAGCTCGTTCCATAACGTATTCCAAATCGAACATATAATCCATTGGCTGCATAGATCATCATTAGGCTCCATGTGTACCTTGATCAGGATTTCATTACGAATCATACAAAAGATTGTGGGCTCCAGACCAATATGAAATCCTAATTGTTTTATGGGCTCACTTAGGCCCGTAACAACTACAACACGTTTCGAATCAAACATAACTTGCATGGATCATCCTTGGGGGTTTCCTATTTCTTCTCTTTCGAAAATTTGAGCTTCTAATGGAACAACAAAGCATCATACCATCTGCATTAGTGTCATATCTCTACATTTGCATTACATATCTGCATCGTCTAAACATTGTGTCAAGCATTGCATCCTTCGTCCTCAGCCATAGGATTCTAGCATCAATCATCGAGTTACACACACACACACACACACAGACACACACACACACGTATGCACACACGATAACATCTTTAAATCTAGAGTATTAGAGGTCACTCTTTATAGGTCAAGTATTTTCCTATTCATACACTAGCACCCACATCACGGGACACATGCATGTCCCCTAATTGTTTGTCTGTATATCTGTGTATTCTTTGTATTTACAGGTACCCAACATTGAACAACTCTATATGAGTTACATTCCACCAAGGTATGCGGACCATTACAATTTAACAGCGGAAGACAAGCACTATATACATGGTGCGTCCAGCGCACCGACAACGCTGTGCCACACGCTGCAAACCGTGTCCAGCGCAATATGCTGCGCCAAGCACAGGCTTCTACGTCCTTCGCACAAGCCTCTACAATGTACGTGGGGGATTCATAGCTAAGAGACAACCGTTAGGTCTGCGGATCATTACAAAGCAAAACGGCGGGTAAATCTAGTGCTGGGTCTGCGGACCAGTACAAACCAAGACAGCGGGAAAATCTAGCGATGGGTTTGCGAACCAGTACAAATCAAGACGGCGGGCAAATCCAGCGCTGGGTCTACGGACCAGTACAAACCAAGAAACGGCGGGCGAAATCCGGCGGCGGGTCGAGGACAGGTCAAATCAAGACGGCGGACAAATCCCAACGGCTGGTTTGCGGACCCAGTCCAAACCAAGCTCGCGGGCAAATCCAACGGCTGGTCCCGGACCAAGACAAACCAAGACAACAGGCAAATCCAGCTCTAGATCTGCGGACCAAGATAAATCATGACGGGCAGGCCGGACCATCATCAATACCCTGGAGCGGGACCATAATAACTCTACCCAGGCATACGAGCCGGACCAAAATAGCTCTACACATCCTCAATACCTTGGAGCGGGACCATAATAGCTCTACCCCGACATGAGCCGGACCAGAATAGCTCTACACATCATCAATACCCCGGAGCGGGACCATAATAGCTCTACCACAGAGTCGGACAGGAATAGCTCTACACATCATCAATACCTCGGAGCGAGACCATAATAGCTCTACCCAGGCATGGCCCGGACCAGAATAGCTCTACACATCATCAATACCCTGGAGCGGGACCATAATAGCTCTACCCCGACATGAGCCGGACCAGAATAGCTCTACACATCATCAATACCACTAGAGCGGGACCATAATAGCTCTACCCCGACATGAGCCGGACCAGAATAGCTCTACACATCATCAATACCCTGGAGCGGGACCATAATAGCTCTACCCCGACATGAGTCGAACCAGAATAGCTCTACACATCATTAATACCCTGGAGCGGGACCATAATAGCTCGACCCCGACATGAGCCGGACCAGAATAGCTCATGATTCCTTTTTCCACATAGCATCTCATTTTTGCAAATTTATGATTATTCTGAAAATTTGTTTCTATGTCTGTTCCTGAAACCTTTGCTTGTTTTACAGGTACTAGCGTAAAAGAGTGATTTTGGATTGCAGAGCATCTAAAATCATTCTCCGTCCCGACATGTATACTTTGACTTTCGGTTTTGAAAACCTCAGTCAAAGTGGAGGCTTCTATAGACACATAATCGTGTCTCCCCATTTAAGGGTCCAATGATGAAACATACCGCGGTACTAGTTGGCGCAACCCAACGGAAGAGCAATCCGAAGAGCCAACCCAAAATAAATTTAAAGTGTGTTTTGAAATCTTATTTTAAAGCCCAAAAGATTATTCATGATAATCAATTGTATTTTAAGCCCATAAAATATTTTGAGTCGATTTAAAATATTTTAAAAGCCCAATTGTTTATTTATTATTTTTAATAAATATTCTAGTAATTTAAAATCGGATTTTTATTCCGCAAAAATCAATCCCCGGATTTTAGGGTATAAAAAAATATCTTCTAAAACGCGTTTAAGGAAAAAAATCAATCCTAGCGCATTGGCCAAGATGTGTCTGTAACGCCCCGGAAATTACATAACCTTACTCGTCAGCGGAAGCATAATTTAAGCCCGTGGGTTATGGCCCACTAATAAAATAATAGCCTAAAATGGCCTCTTAAACATACAAATGCTCATCTGAAAGCAATAATGATTATACTTATTACAGAGTATTCTAATTATCCCATATATATACAGAGTCACTTCAAATCAACCTTTCCGGAGAATCCTTGACATAACTTATCCTTCACCATCTTCATAATACCTGAATAATTTCATAGAACCGGGAAAAGGGAAAACACAGAAAATGAACTAAAATGAGTTGAAAACTCAGTAACTTCACTCCAGCCCGTAAAAACGGTTTTAGTTCGTAATCATTTTCATGCACAGGCATATATCACATCATATTGGTACTTGTTCGGAAATACTATCAGAAAACATTATCATTGAATAGTCTGCCGGCAAGGACCATTTGCGTGAGCATAGTTCATTGGCAAGTACAGGTTTTGGACAGAGCATTAACATTATCATATGACCCTTTTGGTCCGTGTTCATTCGTATATCGTAAACATAATTCCTCCACCTGTAACTTGCCCATTTGCCACTTCATTTCATAATGTCAAGTCAGCAGAACCATCCACTTTTACAAACTTGCATATATTCATATTTCCGACCAACACTCATAAATCATAATAAATCCATAATTCATACAACCATAATTCATCAACAAAATCATAAACATGACCATTCATAACATTCATGAGTGCACATCAAGTCATAGCATCACATAATCATATCATCACAAAGTCATATCCACATATTCGAGCTCGAATATGTGGATATGACTTTGTGATGATATGATTATGTGATGCTATGACATGGCTCGATGTGCACTCATGAACGATTCTTGGAGGCTAAGTTATGACGATTACTTAAGGAGTAAGAAAGGAATAACGTATGAGGGTAACCTTTCATGTCCGGTATCTATGCATGTCAGGTATACGTTATGTGCAATGATATGAGCATATCATTGCACATAACGTATACGGACATGCATAGATACTGGACATGAAAGATTACCTCATACGTTATTCCTTTTCTTACTCCTTAAGTATCGTCATAACTTAGCCTCCAAGAATCGTCATATATAACCTCCTGAAAGTTATAACAACATGACCCATAATTAGAAATTATCCACTAAACAACCAAATGATTCTTGCTTAAATCACCTCCAATTTTCATAACTCCATAATGTCATAATATATATAACCTATGATTGAAATTACTCAAACGGAACTAAATAAGAGGATTTGACATTAAGTCGATCCATTTGAATCCCTTTGATTTGAAATACTTAAAACATCTTGTTTTAAAATGCCATTAACATTTGATTAATGAATTTAACCTTATTTAGCATAAAAACATTTATAACCATTTCCTATAATTCATTCAAGAATGAAAATATTTAGTTTCGCATAACTTAATCAGAAGAATGAGGTTTAGCCCAATTAAAAGTGTTAAACAAAGTGGCTTAATTAAAACTAATTAAATCAGATTTTGGCCCAACAAGTTGAAGTTATAAACTGAACCAAATGTTTTAACCAATTAAATCAGCTTTTAGGCCCGAACTAATCTCATCATTCAAGGGATAAATGGGCTTGAAGCATGGATTGTGATCAACACAAAATAAAGGAAACAAAGGTATGAGTTATACCTCTGCTCTATTTGAGCAGGGATGTGACCAGCACAACAGAAGAGCGGAGCAAAGCTCCGGCGAGATACAGTGGAGCACTGGCGAGTATGGGAAGCTGGGTGGTGGTGATGGAAGCACCGTGCAGCAGCGCCGGCGAGCAGGCAGGAGCAGGGCAACGAACAGGGTGGAAATAGAACACGAGTGAAGAGGAGGGAGAAGGCAAGGGCAGCGGTGGTGCTGCGGCGGTATAAGTAGCGTGATGTCGAGGGTGCGCTGATGGTGGTTTTGCGGCGCACAGGGGTGGTTTCAAGATGGTGGTGGCACGGTGGTGCCCGAAAAGAAGAGAAACTTTGTTGTTTTTGTTTGTTGTGATTTGAGGATGATTTTCAGCTCAACTCAATAGGGTTTTTATAGCTGAAGTTAGGGGGAACCGAATGGAGGTGGATTAATGGTGGTTGGTTGATAAACACCTTGGGGAGCAAGGGTATGAGACAAAGAGGAGAGAAGGTAGAAGAAGGAAGTGGTGATGTCGGTTTATCGAGCGAAAATTCGAAGGTGCGCACGGAAGCACCTTCCTCAACGTGCGCGCGGTCTGCAATGAACATTTGCAGTTTTCCAATGAACATTTGTGGGACCCACTTTAATTTCTCTTTCCTCAACTTTTTCACCCCATGTGCGTTATAAACCAATAAACATCAAGATTATTCCAATGGACATTGTAGTATAATGAACACACGCTATTTTTTATTGAACATTTGCAATTTTAGAATGAACATTCAACTTTTTCACCCCATGTGTGTTGTAAACCAATAAACATCCAGTTTATTCCAATGGACATTGTAGTATAATGAACACACGCTATCTTTGATTGAACATTTGGAATTTCGGAATGAACATTTATAAAAAAATTAGTGTGATAAACACATTCTTTCTGTTGAATAAACAATTGCAATTATGGATTGAACATTTTCGCCTAATTTCAAAATTCAGTATGTTTTCGAATTTTAAAAATTCAAAATTGCCGCTGATTTTCAAAATTCAAATTTCAAAATATTTTTCAAATTTACTATTATTTATTTCTCATTTCATTAACATATTGTTGATTCAAATGTTAGTTTGTTCATCCAAGTTCTTCAAATGTTCTTTCAAATTACTTATATGTTCATTGTGATAAATATTTATGTTGTCATTATTATTCTTTGTAATGTTCAAATATGATTTTGCAATGAACAACATACTATCTATAATGAATAACCCAACTGAATAGTTATATAATTATCAAAAAAATAAGTAATTACAAAAGATGGTTAATTCAAAATGTATATAACCAAAATAATACAATATATCTCATATGAACACCAAGGTCTTACAAAAGAACATGTATTGCTAATTAAACACTATTGAGTTCATTAAGAATATATTCTTGCTTCTGAGCTTCCTTTCCATTTCCGATTGATTTGATTTGTGAGATCTCGACACCATAATGTATCTGAACTAGTCGAATTGAACTGATACAAGAAAGGAAGCAGTAGTTAAAACAAAATTATTCAAGTTTATAATAAAATGAACATAAGCTTTCAAACATATAATTAACACATTGTAATAATACAATGAACATGCTCCCAACTTAATAAATATATGACCAAATATAACGAACATGTGACTAAAATGAACATGTTAATGAACACACGCTATTTTTTATTGAACATTTGGAATTTTGGAATGAACATTTATAAAAAAAATTAGTGTAATAACACATTTTTTCTGTTGAATGAACAATTGCAATTTTGGATTGAACATTTTCGACAAATTTCAAAATTCAGTATGTTTTCGAATTTCAAAAATTCAAAATTGCCAAACAAAATTATTCAAGTTTATAATACAATGAACATAAGCTTCCAAACATACAATTAACACATTCTAATAATACAATGAACATGCTCACACACACAATAAATATAGGAAAAATATAAGAGCAGGTCCAACTATGGTCCCCCTTCCATAATAGATCCTAACTTTGGACTATCCCACACAGATCCTAACTTTGGGGTGTGCTTTAGAAAAGTGGTCCTAGCAGGTCACCTAACCTGCTACAACAGGTAAACTCCCTAAGCCACCACCATTACCATCCCTGCCACCCTCTTCCCTGCACTCCCACCCCTTCCCCGCCCTGGAAACCTTCTGTCTTGCCTCGTCACCCCTCCCCCTCCCCTAAAACCGCCACTCTCTGACTAACTGTCGCCGGCTCATCGGAGCCCCGCCACCCTCCTGCACGTCACTGCAACACCGATCCCCTGCCTCTTTCCTCTTCTCCCCACACAACACTCTCTCTCTCTTCCCCTTCCAAGGTGTACCGCCAACCACTCCCAACCATCACCAACCACTCCCAACCATCACCAACCACCCCCGAAAACACCACCAACCATCCCCAAAATACCACCATCCACCCCGAAACGCCCCTAACCACCCCCACCAATCCACAACAAGCCCGAAATCCACCAACACCACCTCCAAAACCCATGCCCAAACCCACCAACACCACCCCACAAACTCGTGACAAATTAAACTCGGGGGTGTTTAATTTCTAAATCGGGATCAAAATCGGCAGCAAAAAAAGACCAACATATTGAAAAAGTTGAAGGCTTTGAAGTGGATTCATTTAAAATGGAAGAATTTCCCGTACACTGGTGACGCCTCGCCGATGATGCGCTGCTGAGGGTGCTGCTGCCTTGTCCTGGGTAGCAACCCACAAAAAATCCAGCTACCATATTTTCTCTCTCCTCTACTGGTGTACCTCTCATCGTGGGGTTGTTGTGTGGAGGTTAGGTCTCGTGTCGAGGGTGAGTGCTTGGTGGAAGAGGAAAGGGAAGAGTGGTAGGGGAGGGGGTGGAAAGACGGAGAGGGAGGATGAGAGAGCAAAGATGGTTGTGGGCGTTTCAGGGTGGCAGGGGAGGGGGCTGGGGTTGTGGGGTGGCAGGTCCGGAGTTGGCAAGGAGGGGGAAGAGGATTTGGTGGCAGGGGAGGAGAGAGAAAGACTGAAAGAAAGGAGGAACCGAGGAAGGAGAGGGGTTTAAGTTTTTTTTTACAGGTTAAGCAGGTCACCCTTCCACTTGGACTGTTTTTGTAAAACACCCCTTAAAGTTGAGACTTGTGTGGGATAATCCAAAGTTGGGATCTATTATGGAAGGGGGGCCATAGTTGGGCCTGTTCTTATCAATTTTTCCATAAATATATGACCAAATATAACGAGATGTGACTAAAATGAACATGCTAGTAATACAATGAACATCAGCCTAAAAATGTGCACCTTGTATTTGTAAATAGTACAATAAACATCACATAATCATACAACAAACACACAATGAACATATGACTGAAATGCAATAAACATCTGACCAACATGTGTTTCAGTGAACATATGCTAACATGACAATGAGCATATGTCATAGTTCTTGTTTATAATGCAATTAATATGTGTCAAAGATATAATGAACATATAAACAACTGTATCTAACATCTGAACAAACGCATAATAAACATATGGCTAAATATAATAAACATATGACCAATACGAATTCAATGAATACATTGTAATTATACAACGAACATATATTTACAGTACAATGAACAATACCTAGTTTTTCTAGATGTTGAACTCGTTCATCTCCTTTGTTCATTTGACTCTCTCCTTTGTTCATTCGGATATCAATTGCAAGGTTGCTTTCATTTTTTCACAAACTACTATCAAGATTTTCACTAGAAAAGAGGGAAAAAAATAAGAAATGAAAGTGCAAAATGTAAAAAAATGTTCTATTTTCTTATCAAATGCATAAATCTAATACCTTATGTTGTCGATTTCGCTTTGCAGCTTGTTGTGTTCATCTCCATGTACGAAAATTGTGCAAAAAAATGAAAAATTTGAAGAGTTTGATGAGAGAGGTTAGAGAGAAGTTAGAGAGATGTTGGAGTATTTGGGGAGAAGAGATAGAAAGTCTCTGAAAAATTTGTGTGCGAAAATGAAAGAAATGAATTCAAAAAATGGGTTTTATGATTTTTGGTGTTCATTGGAGATGAACATATGTTCTTTCCATGCGTTTTTTGTTTAATGAACCCGCGTTTTATGTGTTTTGTGCTGCGTTTTGGATGGTGCGCACCATCCTCTACCTACACTCGTGCGCACCATCGACGAACTCGTTTGTCGAGGGATTGAAGAAGATGAACCTCATTTTCTTACTTTCTTTTTTTTTCTTATTTTGTTTTGGTGAGAAAATAAAATGTCAAATTTTGTCCTTTTTACAAGTGTTGGGTTTTGCTAAATTTGGGCTCCAAAACATTAACATTAAACTTTAAATAAAAATCATTAATAATATATAGGATTTTCTTAATACTAAAGTCATTAAACTTTAAAACTATATTATAAAACCGTTTATCATAATAAATATCATTTTTCGTAATACTAAAGTAAATATATTTATTTTTGAAATTAATCTTAATCATTATCATTTCAGACTAATTTAGGACGTAATTACATTAATAAACATACTTAGTAGCTAATTAAAATAGATTAAGGTTATGGGTATTAGAGTGTCAGGCACGCCAATCTGCGCCTGACACGTGGATTTGTGACTCACATGGAGTCCTGCGCCTAGCGCACCTCTCTGTGTGAGCCGTATCTTTTTTCTTTTCTATCTTTTTAAATACGCGTGCCACGTGTACGTGTTTGACTGGGCTGGCGGCGTCAGGCACACCAATGTGCGCCTGACACGTAAACGTGCGCTTGACATGTAGGCCTGCGCCTGGCGCAGGTTGGCGCGTGAGGCGCACGTTCCTTTTTCCTATAAATACCTGTGATTTCCAGAATCACGGACGGCTTTTTAATTTATTATTTCTCTAACACAAAAACCTCCGAATAATTACGAATCATATTTCGAACCTTCAAATACCCAAACACTTTCAATACTTTAAGTAACCCACTAAGTATACTCCTATAATATGCTTGTTAAACCCACTAAGTAGATAACCCACTAGATACAAACAGCAAAAAAATAATTTATGATGCTGAGTTGTATTAATTGACTGTAAATGTGTATTTGTAGTGGATTATCTAACTACGGAGTAAACAAAGCTTTTTCCCGTGGGGGTGGGGGAGTAAAAGAAGAAAGTTCGTTAAAATTAAATTTATATTTAGCACGCCTCTTAATTCTTAAGTATCCTCGATTTCTTTGTAAAACAAAATAGATTTTGGCCGGTCAAATAAGGCCTCGAATCATTTTATTTATTAACGTGTGAGATTAGATTTCATACCATTATAAAATAATTTTGATGCATCACATTTTGTGATAGTTTGCAGTAGTGTAATATATTAACTTGAACCAATTAGCCATATTTCATTATTAAGAAAAATCATATCCTAATTTTACGGGACAATCACCAAACTAAAACCTTTAATTTGTTTATTTATTTTTGGTTAAAGCCAAACTAAAACCTTTAAATAACAAAGAAATAACGGTAAGTCAATTAGGTATATACTTGTAGAATTGTAGTTAAAAAGCACTTGTAGCTTAGGCTTGTACCATTTTCTGTTGCTGATCTAGCAAATATAGTTACAATTTTAATAAAACATGATGATGAAAGCTAAACATACGATTGATAGTCATTTGAAAAGAACGATACTCATGCGAGAGATTAAAGGAGTAATCATACTTTGAAAAAGAAAAAGATTCATCATAAATTTGTTTTATTCAAATTATTTGGTTTTTTGTTTTAAGATATGATTTTGTCATTTTGAGATAATGGGATGTAATTATGAGTTTTCTATTTATTTACCAATTACTGAATTCAATAATCGTGGTGTGTATGGTTTCTTTTCTTTAAATACTCTTTTTTTTACAAAGACCAATATGATATCGTAGATTAGTTGGTTAGTGTCTTTGTATTTCAAATGAGAGGTCATGGGTTCAAATATTTCCACACATTTTTATTGTTTACTGTGTGTTTGTTAAAATATAAGTAATTTTTTTATCTCAAACAATAAAGGTTCCAGTATGTCCAAAATTGATTTCTCATTCTTGATATCCAATTAAACCGATATCGATTTAAGATCCAATTTTTTTGAGCTAGTTGTGACCAAGTCTAGTACCAATTCAGGAAAATTGAAATAGGTAATGAATTTTGTCATCATTTTGATCCATACTTTTCCATTTAGTTATGAATTGATTCATTGGGTGAAAAAGAAACGGAGGGAAATTATAGATAACCCGTAAATCACCATAACCATTCTCCATACTTCCAACTTTTACTAGAGTCAACCTCTCTTAAAAAGGGCCCTCGCATTGCTCTTATCAAACAACAATAAACACAAAACAACTACTCTGTAGAACTGATTAACTTTGATTTCACAAGCAGCAATATAATTGCAGAGAACTAAGTATAGCTCCTTTATTAGAAGATCAACATTATGAGCAGAATTATCATCACACATGGTGGCCTCCTACTTTGAGTCTTTCTACTTGGTGGCAGGTAAAAAAAAAATTATACCAAGTGACCTTTTATTTTGGCTAATTATACTTAGTGGCCTTAATTCACTTAAAACCTAGCTAACCCATCATTTAAAAAATTTACTAACCTACCCCTAGTTAATTACTGTAACACCTGACCCATACGGAGTCGAGTATATTCTCACCAGCCCCATTTCTGAGATTTTGGAGGCCTAAGGGCGAACCTACATATTAAGGCCCTAATTAGGTCCAAGTTTTTTTAATATTATTTTTCGGTCCAGACCGAAAAAATAAACAGTTGTTTGGTCCGAATTTTTTGAAGTTTTGATTTTCGGTCCGTACCGCGAATAATTTCCTTTGTTGGTTTTTACATAACTTCTATAGAAAATTCAATTTTACAATATTTTTATGTACTTTTTATGGATATTAGAAAGAATGGAGAGGTGAGAGAGATAGAGATTTGGTGTATCATATGAGATGAAGGGACGAGAGAATTGACGAAAGAGAATGAAGAGGTGAGAAAATTTTGCATGCCAATTGACTTTAAACTTGAGAATTTCAAATGACGTGATTTGGTTTGTAATTTCTTATCCCCTATGTAATGTGCACTTTTAAGTTGACTAATAATTTGGGTCAATTCTAGTTTTCAAATATTTAATCATCCAAATACATTACATAGAACTAGAGAGAAGCCAAACAGAAACAAAGTTAACAAAAATTAAATAACACATCAGTCACTTTTTTTTAATTAGTTGATCAGTTTTAACTAGGGGTGTTCATGAGTGGTTAACCGTCCCGAAACTACATTTTCGGTTCCGGAACCGGAAGTTTCGGTATGCCATTTTTGTTAACCGTAACCGTTGGCGGTTAACCTATTCTTCGGTACGGTTTTCCGGTTGACCATTAACTGTTACTCTAAGTTTTATTAATTTATATATTAGATTTTCACTGCCAACATAAAAGTTTAGAAATTGGTGAAAAGTTCACAGCTAACATATTGATTATTCAACTTTTTTTTTTTTTTGAATTTTGGAGACAATAGTTAGTGAAAAGTGAGTCAAATTTTGGTTGCTAATTGTAATGGTGTTGCAAGCTTTTGTGTAGAACATTTCATTTCAACGTTAGAAGGTCAATTTATATATGAAAATAAATAGAGGTATCGATTTAGTCCGTTAGTTCATTTCTGGTTCGAACCAAATAATTCAGTTTAGTTCAATTCATTTGACTTTCGTTATTTTTTTTTCACTGAATTGATTATGTTACAACTTTTTCATTTTCAGTTTAGTTCAGCTGCATTTGTCTTAAGGTTTGACCATACAATTTTAGTTTAACCAATATCAAGTAGAATTGTTATTCTCTGCTTACATTTATGAATACAAGAAAGTTGATTATTATTATTATTATTATTATTATTATTATTATTATTATTATTATTATTATTATTATTATTATTATTATTATTATTATTGTTATTATTAGTATTATTATTGTGATTATTATTATTATTATTATTATTATTATTATTATTATTATTATTTATTATTATTATTATTTATTATTGCTATTATTATTATTATTATTATTATTATTATTATTATTATTATTATTATTATAATCATTAATATTTTTTTTGAGGGGATATAATCATTAATATTAATAATTAATTAATTATCGATTCTCTTCCCCAGTAAAAATACGAAGATGAATAACAATGTACAGAGTATAGATTTTATGAAATATGAATGACTTGTTTTCAATAAATATTATTCCCTCCGTTCCTAAATAGAGTTTCCATTTTTCCATTTATGTATGTCCCAAATGGATTTCCCATTTCCTTATTTGGTGTGAGTCTATCAATTAAAATATTATTTAGCTTTCACTTTTTATTATATTACTCAATTTCCCATAAACAATAATATGACTTTGTAAAGTGACCCACATTCTCTCTCCTCAATATACTATTGATTAATAGTGTAGCAATTTCAATTTTTAATTTTGATTTAATATATCTAAGGACCCACTTATGATTTCTCTTTAATATTTGTGCCCAAAAGAAATGGGAACTCTATTTGGGGGCGGGATAGTAGTTATCTATTATCATCTTGAAGTAATTATGGTGACTCATAATTTTCATAATATTAATTACATTTATTACTTACTGTAAAATAAGGTACCTTTTGGAAAATTTATCTACCACTTGGCAACGATAAAAGTTAGGATAATAATATTTGAATTCAATATATGTTTGTTATGTCTTTCAGAGTGATTATGTAATATATCATATACGTATAATGTTAATAATAATACCAAGCTAAGCTTTGCATTGTGATTAGGATTGTGTCTTCCAACCTTGAGGTTAGAGGGTTCAATTCCCACTAGGGGCACTTTGAGCGTAGGGAATCGCTTATCCCCCCCGTACTCTGAGAGTATCTGGTAGGGCAATTCATCTCCCAATCCAAAAATAAAAATAAAAATAAAAATATAAGGCTAATAATAATTTAAATATCATGTATATATAAGGCTAATAATAAAATAACATCATGTAATTTTATCTTTTCAATACATCTTGGGTGGACTGAGTTTACAATAATTTATTGTGCACCTAAACTGAATTTATCACACAAAAACTGACTATATTAGAAAAAAAACCAACTATATCATAAGAAAACTGACTATGTCAGAAAATTGACTATATCATACAAAACTGACTATATAAAAGGTGATTATATCATACAAAAACTGACCATATCAAATGAATACTCTGACTATATCGAACGAAAACAGACTGTATTTTATGATTTTGTTAAATTAGGTTCAAGTTTTGTTCCCTTTTCATTTATCATCAGAATAATATTTATACAACATAAGGACAAGAGTCCTATGCCAACACCAACTAGGAATAATAATCCTATCTAGATTATAATATTTAGGTTGGTTCGATTCATTGTTTTCTGTCATGATTACTCGACGATTGCCGTGAGAATAAATGCGGAGAGGAGAAGCAATGATGATCGATCAAGATGGTGATAAAAAATCGAGGCTTTGGGATCGGTTTAGTCGAGCAGTGTTTGGGCTGGGGTTCAGTTTCTTCAAGTAGGGAGAGAGAAAAAAATTTAGTCCCTGGCTTTTGATACCATGTTAAATTAGGTTCAAGTTCGGTTCCTTTTCTATTCATCATCAGAATAATATTTATACAACCTAAGGACAAGAGTCCTATGCCAACACCAACTAGTAATAATAATTCTATCTAGATTATAATATTTAGAGTCCTAACAAATTTCCGGTGCACAATAAGTTATTATAAACCTGGTTCATTCAAGTTTTTTTTTTAATCTTTTGGAGTGTTACATTTTCGGGTCTTTTGCATCCCAAAAAAATTCTTAAACTACACAGGTATAGGCGTATAGCCGTATAGTATAGTTATACAACACCCTCACGGTGCCCAACTCATACAACACCCTCACCGAACCTCTGGAACCTCTCAGCTTCCCTCACTCATACGCAAATTCCTCGCTCATACGCAAATTCCAAGGCTCGAATTGCAGAAGCTCATTCCAGGTTCTTGTTTTGTTTATTAGATGAATCTACTTGTTAAGACGATTTTTGTTGCGAATTTTGGTGTGGAATTGCGATTTTTAAGATCTACTTCATGTGATTATTCATGCGATTTGTTTTATGCGGTTGTTATTGTTTGTTTCATGAATTCAGCTTATTTTTTCTTTATCTCATATATGTTATTTCATTTAGGGATAATTTACATGTTATAAACTTATAATTCGAATTTCTGGTATAACTTCTTAATTCATGTTTGTTTCATGGACCTAAATGATAAGAAAATTTATGTTACAATTTGTAGATGCGCATATTTGTGTTCACTTGTTCTTATTTAATTTCATCAGATAAATTTTTCAAGTGTTGTGGCTGGAAATCAGGAATGAATAGCCTGTCATCCCTGGGCCCAGGTCGGCCGCCCCTCTTGCCCTGGCTCAGGGACGGGCCTGATTCTCACCAATGCGCATCCAGGGCCAACAACTGTTCTCAATAACCAACACAAGTTCTTCCGGCACATTTTGTTCTCACTTATGCGCACCCCAAGAAACTTCCCAGGAGGTCACCCATCCATGGACCACTCCTAGCCAAGCACGCTTAACTGTGGAGTAATTAAGGAAATGAGCTCCCTAAAAGAAAGATGCATCTTGTTGAAATGAGTAGCCTATTAAATCCCCTTAAAGCAATCATGAGGGGTATTACATACACCCCCACTTGACTCCACATATTCGGCCATAACAACCTGTGGGTCGCCCCAGCCTGGAAACTAATCACATATTCGACCGCAGCCGGTGATATAGCCCTAGAATCCTCCCTCGCTAGGCGACTAACCTTGGATTAATTATCCACATGATTAGCACGCGGTCGCAGGGTTGCTCTTATACCATTTGTAGCACCCGACCCATATATAGTCGAGTATATTGTCACCAATGCGCATCCAGGGCCAACAATTGTCCTCAATAACCAACACAAGTTCTTTCGATAATTTGTCCTCACTTATGCGCACCCCGAGAAACTTCCCAAGAGGTCACCCATCCCTGGACTACTCTCAGCCAAGCACGCTTAACTGTGGAGTAACTAAGGAAATAAGCTCCCTAAAAGAAATACATCTTGTTGGAATGAGTAGCCTATTAAATCCCCTTAAAGCAATCATGATGGGTATTACAATTACCCTAATTCAAAATCCCCATCCCTCTTGACATTTTTGCTCTGATAACTGCAATTATCATATTTTGTTTCCGCTTGTCTACCAAATCAAGAATTATCACATCTAGTTGTATCTTTGATCTTGATTATCTTCGTAATTCCTTAATACTGCTGATAATACGGGCGGTTCCAGGTTTCTTTGTTGTCTACATGTATACCCCATAATTTCATAGCATCTTATATGGTAATCTAGTCCGCCCTGTAAATGCTTGATTTTGAATTTTTGGAGTTAAGTAAATGGTGGTAGAGGTAGAAATAATCTTGGAGATAAAGCATGACCTTTGGTCATTATTGCAGAGAACATAGCTTTTTGAATGTGCAAAGTTTCTTGGGAACTCTCAACATGTTCTGCTTCAACTTTGGGCATATAAAGTCATTTATGCACATATGCTAGCGGAGGTTAGAAAGGCTTTGATCAGATTCATTAAAGTATGTTCATGTATCTTTTGTTTATTGTTAGAATATCTTTTTCTTGGCGTTGCTTTAAGATAATAGATTAATACATATATTTTCAAGCTGTTAACAAATCTCCTAACACTAGTGGAAAAAACCTTAAATGGCACAAGTTAGCTGATCCGGTTTTGAACAAACCGGATCGGTTAATTAAATATTTTGATGGGCAAATAGTCGGATGAATTAACTGATCCGGTTAGAGTGAAGGACCGGATCAGTATCATGGCCCATTCGCGCGTTACGAGCCCAGCCAAGAGGAACAATTTCCTCATTTTCCCCCTCTCACAATCTCGCCTTCCTCTTTGCCTCTCACTAACCCTAACCCTCTTTCCCTCTTCATCTGCAACGACCCTCTTAATCATCATCATCTCCTTCTCTCTTCGCCCTCCTCTCTCCTTCTCCACCACCATCCTCTCAGCCTCATCACCGACGGATCTTCATATTTTCCCTTGTTGGTCTCGCCCATTCCTCGTTTAAACTGTGAAGCTACTTGCATCGATAATGCCATATTCTCAAGCACCATCTCCGCCCCGACCTCGCCTTTTCTTTGCGCTGAAATTCTGCCACTGCCTGACTAAATGAAGTAATTTTTTTTGTGCATCAATTTTATCAATTTAATTTTTCACTTTGTTTAGATATTTATTTTGCTGCTTTTATCAACAGGAGCAAACTCAAACACGCCTTTCAAGCATCAAGACTGTGTTACTGTATTCTAATTTCAGTTTCGCATCGAGGAGTTTGAAATTCTGGTACTTCTTAAATCTTTTTCCAGTTCTTACGTTTTTCAATTTTTTTTCGCAATGTCCTGCTAAATTTGGTTTGATTGTTGTAGTATGTTTGAACTTTTGATAAGCACTTATATTAGTTGTATAGAAGTACTTTAGTATAATAGGCGACATTTTATGACTGTCATAAATTGTGTCAATTGTGATGAAGTTTGGTAATAAATTCGCTTAATTCCTCAGTCATCACATGTTGTCACCATGATCTGCAAGTTGTACTTCGTTATATGAGTTTAGAACTGATTAATTTAATTTATTATGTTGTCGGAGTATACAAGTATAATAGAATCTAAAATACTTGTGTAAATCTTGTTCTGAGAACAATTAAACAACGTAATACTTAAGCAAAATTCAGATACAATGGCTGTAATGTTCCTATAATAATCTGCTGGTCTTCATTTTTATTTTTTTAAGGCCTCATACATTCATATTGTGTGGGGATTCCTTAAACTCGTTACCTTCATTGCTGAAAAAAATAGTTCTCCCCTGTGCCCAAGAGGGGGAAGAAAAAGAAAAGAAAGAATGGATGTCATTGTTGATCAGCTCTCTCTATAGTTCTTGATTTGATTTCTCCTAGTACACTATTAAATCTTTATTATCACTGAAGACATGGAGGTGAGGCTATTTTTTCTTGAACTATGATGGCGGCATAAAATCACCTTACGATTTAACTAGAGCTTATAATTCTATTAGACATAGTGGTCAAGATCTATAATATATAGTTAGTCAATGATTAATATGCTTATTGTTACTACCTGATACAAATTAACTTTAAATGATGTGCTGTTACTATTGTGCAATGTCTTTTCTTTTTATCCTAAGGGCTGCAGTGCAAGGGCTGCGGTTTATTATTAAACGCAGCCCTTAATAGTGAAGGGCTGCGGTTATCCCAAAACCGCAGCCCTTTAGTGATAAAAGGGCTGCGGTTAATTCAAAAACCGCATCCCTTAAATTAAGGGCTGCGGTTTTTGGGCTAACCGCAGCCCTTAAACAGCCCAAAAATGAAATAACCCGCTTACTCGCGTTACTCCCTTGATGAGCAGTCTCCTACTCTCCTTCGCTGAACCCTATTTCTCTCTCTCCTAATTCCCCTTAACCCATGTCTCCTCCTCTCACCGCATCATCTCTTCCCTCTCACCGCATCATCTCTCTCCTCTCACCCTTCTTCGCCGGCGAGGGTTTGCAAGGGTTCGCTGGCGAGGGCTCGCAAGGGTTTAGGGTTCGCAAGAGCTGTCTCTCTCGCACCTCTCTTCCTCTCGCCGGTGAATCCACACCGGGTTTCGTTGCTGCCACCACCGGTCCTCCTGCAACACTGTTGAATCGCGTCTCCCTCGTCGGAGCTCTGCTTTCCCTTGCTGCCCCTGCCTCTTTCGCTCTATCCTCTGATCCGTTCTGCTGCTACACTCGAGCAGCCTCACCTTTGCATCGGAGCCGCGCGGCCTCGCCGGAGCTCTCCCTTGCCGGATACCAAATTCCTGGTAAGAATTTTTGTTTCCTCGTTCCTAATTCAATTTCGTCCCATTGTTTTGTTTTCGTTACTTTAACTCATTATTGGGTAGAGAGGATAAATTAAAGTTCCTTTAAAGAGATATAATGGGTTGTGAAGGTGCTGCTATTGCGAAATTTTGGAAATTAAATGGCTGATAAAGTGGTTAAATTCGATGGCAGCTTCTACAATTTGCAAGCGAGTTCATCCATTTGGAAGTTTAATTTATTTCGTAAATTAACCAATTTCATAGAATTTTTGCCCTAAACGCTGCACTTCGTGAATTTCCATGGTACGCTCGTTTTTCGTCAATTTTTTAGTCTTCATCAATTTGGTAATCTCCTCTTTTTCTCTCATTATATATTCATGATTTGGGTTTTCTCATCAATACGCTTAATCAAGGACCACCTTTGTTATCTTGGTTATAATTTTCGTGTTTCTTGTTAAGTTGGTGAAATTTAGTTAGAGATTAATTTGTTGAACATAACTTGTAACTTGCATAGCTTTTGCTGGATATATGTAAAACAAAAATTGGAAATGAGAAGCTCTTAATTACCGTTAAGAGTGCATAGCTTTTGCGGGATATCTGTTGATTTTTTTTTATCTATTTCTCTAGTTTTGCTTCCCTTATGCCGCCATTTTGTTTTCCTTTTCGTTCTTCTTTTTTGGGCATTCGCCTTATTTGAGTTTTTGCCACCTTTCATTAAGAAACAAGGCTTGAAACTCCTAATACAATCTCTTTAGGATTTGGAAATTTACGTCTATAGCATGGAGTAATTATTCTAATACGGGAAATATTATGTTGCTAGTTTGCTCCTTCATCCCGAATCGGATGATTACGCACGGTACTGTCGGGTTCGACTTAGAGCTTACGGTATTGTGAAGTAAATTCAGTTATTAGCTGCTCTTCATGAAAATGAAATTTTAACTGTTTATGCAGATTGAGACAGAAAAACTTCTAGCTCATCTTGTGGAGACAGAAATGAATAAACGTTTGGTAAGAAAACTAAATATAATAGGTGGTTTTTATGCCTTCTCTGTAGGTTTTTATTGCTACCTGGAGCGCTTGTTTAAGTTTGCACCACTCTTTCCCTGTCGAAAATGTTATTGTTTCGCTTAAAGTTGAAGTGCCTAAAGTAAAAAGTGTCTAGTTTTGGCTAATTGGAAAAAGTTACATGAAGAGAGTTGTATAATCAATAACGTTATCGTCTAATTTACTCTATGTGCTAGATTCTCTAGGCATCCATGCATTTTGAAAAATAAATTTTCTAATAAAAATGGGCTCTTTTGTGCATATTGACATTTATCTTGATCTAACATAGTCCATGAGGGGCTCTGGACAATTTGCTCATCGATATAACAATTTTAGACCTATTTTTGTAATGAAGGCTTCCAAAATTTTAAACCTAGTTCTGCCTTTTGATTTCGTGCGGTCTTTGATTAATCTTGCTTTGGCATGCATATTTTCTAGCCTTCTTGGGCATCCAATATGGTTGCATTTTTTACATTTCATATTTTTGCTTATGCAGCCACTTGTATCAGGTGCCGCGCTAGGATTAGAAGGGCAGGTGTGTGCTATGTGATTGTCTTTATTCTCGACTCAATTTTATAGCTTAAGTCATTGTGTGATGCGAGACATCAGCTGGCTATGTTTATTAAGTAATAGAAATTCATTTGCAGTGATTTCTTTTTATTGCTTTTAGTGCTTGAATTGGGCATGTCGGTTTGAATTAATTAGCTCAGGCTCCCATTCATCTCACCGTCGTCAAATTGGATGGCTCCTCTTTCGGTCTCTCTCTTCCTCTCTTTTTTTCTTCATTCTTATTTTTTAATGTTGTAATTTGATTTCATTTTGATTTGGAAAATGTGAATACATGTTGATGAATTGGATGATGTTAATGTCTTTTGGATTATTTCGGTGATAATGTTTGCATGTAATAATCTGCAAAATGAGTTATAGTATGATATTATGTTGGGAGTGTGGTGAATAATCTTGGTGTTTTCTTGATGGTAAGTTTTAGTGTAATCTCGCTCTGATGTGTAATATTGGGAGTTGTAAAGCTGTAATTGGACTTGAGATACTAGGAGAAGTGCTTATGTGATTCTGTTGTTCTAAGTTATTAGATCAGTGCAAGTTCTTTTTCGGTTTGTTTGGTTAATTATAAGACATTTTTACGGAACTATTGTACGACGATGATAAATGTTGCCTTACAATGTGTTAAGATAGAGAATTTGAAGAGAAATGAAGGGAGGATAGAGTAATATATTTGTTCTTTTGGAGATGGATTGGGGAAAGAGGAGGGAGTACACAAGATCACTTCTCCCTTATCTCCTCTTTAGTCCCATTCTCTCGCTTTCCTTCGACCTTCGGTGATAATGTTTGCATGTAATAATCGCAAAATGAGTTATAGTATGATCTTTCTTACGTGGAAAGTTCATTTGTTAATAGCATGATACATGGTTATAATGCTTTTCGGAGTGCGTTGCGATGCGAGTATACCATGGTTAATATTATTATTGGAGATGGTGTGAAGAAACCAAAGGGAGACAGGTTAGAATTCTTTTTCCGATTATGTTTTAGAAATTAGAACCCTTTTATCGGAAGTTGATTGTTCGAGGATGAACCTTATTTATCCCCTTTTCCCCTTAGTTGAAGATGATTGTTCGAGGAATTAGTATGGGCATTGTAGCCCCTTTGGGATCATGGTACTGGTTTTATTGAATTGTTTTGACCTTGATTGTTTGCTTCATGCATAAAGTTGGTGAATATTAGTTAGTTATTGATTTTTGTGGGATTTCTTGGCCTAATATGCATCAAAGTGGTTATTTTAGGACTTTAATTGCTTGATCCATGGATAATGAAGTGGTTATAGCTTGATATTTGTGTGATTTATTGGCCTAATAAGCAATTAAGTGAATGTTTTCATGGGTTTTTTGTCCATTGATTCATGCAAAAACATGGTGGTATAATGTAATTGTATGCATTTAGTGTCATCAAATATAATTTGACAAACTATTATAATCATCTAAGTTTGTTGATTCATTTTTAACTACATTTGGGATAAGAAGAGAACATTTTAGGCTATTTTCGACCATTATGAACCTTTTAACACATTTAGGATCATATAATGTAATTTGGCCATATATTTGGCAATAATAATTAGTTTACAAACAATTAGGCTTATATAACATCATTTATTTGTTTCTAAGTACATTTTGAGTAATTAAAGGCCGTTTTAGGACATTTTCGATTATATAGGAAAAATTTTACGCATTTAGGGTCATGTAATATAATTTGATTATACATTTGATAATAATAGTTAGTTTACAAACTATTAGAGTCATTTAAATTTATTTTTTATTATTTATGATTAGGTTTACTTGCTTTGGATGTATGTTAGGATCATATAATGTATGTATGGTAGTTGAACTTAGATGTAATCATTTTATACCAAAAAATCAATATAAGACTCACTAAAAGAAAATCTTGACTAGTAATAATTTGGTGGTTGTTGCTGTCAATGGTGAGAATCATGTTATAGCCTTAAAGGTGCTAATAGCTACTTTGGTGGTGGAGAAATAGGATAATTTAAGGATGCCAGTTCCTCTTGCTCCATATCCTACACCTCCAGTACCTTTCACTCCACCACCCTCGCGTAACCCCACCCCCACCCCGGCGCCCCCTGCTACCCCCTGCTTGCCCCCCGCTACACCCCTAGCACAACCCAACACCCCCGCTTCCCCTCCCCATGCCCCCACCCCCGCCCTCCCGCCCGGCACCCCCGCCGCCCCCCCTGCCGCAACCCCCGCTAGCCCCCCACCCCACCCCGGCGCCCCCTGCTACCCCCCGCTACACCCCTAGCACGGCCCCCAAGACCCCCGCTTCCCCTCCCCCGCCCCCACCCCCGCCAAGACCCCCCCTGCCCCGCCCCCGCAACCCCCGCTAGTCATTTGTTTAGCCATTTGTTGTATTATTGTAAGCTGCCATGTACTTACAACATCAACAAATTGAAAGTTGTTCTTGTGGAGTGGGTCTGTCCAGCTTCTGCTTTGTAGTACTTGCATAGATATAGTTTCAACTCCAAATTATAGCAGTTTTGGTTTTATTTGCCAGGTTCTATCATCTCTAGAAAAGTTGCTTTTGAGGGATTCGGATGCTGATCTTGGTGGAGTTGTTGTAATGTATTCATGGCTGTTCTTTGGTTGGTTATTTTTTGATGGTTGTGATCCTGCTCATATATTGCAATTCGAACATTCGAGGGCAGCCTCGAACTAATGTAATTTAGTTATTATTTTCTCTATATTCGTGTAAAAAACATAATTTGTAATGAAAAATGATACTTATATATATATATATAACTGTTTGGAAACATTTAGGACAAAAAAATTCAAAAAAAAAAAAAATTTTTATTTTTTATTTTTTTTGGGTCACAAGGGCTGCGGTTTTTGGAAAAACCGCAGCCCTTAGTGGGTTAAGGGCTGCGGTTAAGGGCTAAAACCGCAGCCCTTAACTCACCAAGGGCTGCGGTTTTGGCCCTTAATCGCAGCCCTTAACCCACTAAGGGCTGCGGTTTTTCCTTAACCGCAGCCCTTAACCCGCTAAGGGCTGCGGTTAAAAACTGCAGCCCTTCCTAAATGTCAAGGGCTGCTAGTCTAATGGCTGCGGTCAAAAAACGCAGCCCTTGGGCCCTTTTTGACCGCAGCCCTTGGGCTTTTTTCCTCTAGTGGGAGTTACTATTGTGTTGCAGAGATGTCTTGCTAGGGAGGCTTTGGATGAACACTTTGTCATACACATGGTACGAACCTACTTATGTTTGTCTACTTCAATGGCTCTATTATATTGATGCTAGTATTAGAGCTAAATGTTTGTTGTTGATATCTTTTTTAGTCTGCAAGCATTGTTCTTTTTGCGCACACTTTATTTCTTGCTTTCATGGTTGGGTGTGGTTTAGGTTGTTGATTGTCGTGGTTGTGGTATACTTATGTAATTCTATCTCTCTTTTATTTCTCATTTTCCCTGAACAGTATAGATTAGTTGCTACATTTATCTCCGGTTTCATTACTTCTTTTAGCTCTACATTTTGTTAAAAAAAATTTATTTATGTGTGTGCTGTATTTTGCTAAATTGATCGCAAATAATACTTTTCTGTCGGGCGCTATTGTCCCTATCCATCATAATCATTAAACATTATGCTTGTGGTAAGTTTTAATTTTTGGGATACCGAGTTGGAATTTGATAAGATGAGTGTTTTACTATTTGGAAGTTCAGATAATAAGAAAGTTTTAAGTCTTTAATAATTATGTTCAGCATTTAATTTGATAGTTATGAACTTGCATAATATTCATTTATGTTTTTAATTTTATTGTTCTTTGTAATTTTTTATCAAGTGAAGGAGAAATATCATTGAGAATAATATTTTAGTTTAGACGAAGGTAAAGTTTGCATATGCTCCAATAATTTGAGCTAATCACACGCTAAGAACATTTATCTTCTCCTCCAGCTCTTCTGCCTCAAAGATTACCACAAAAATAAGAGAAGTCCATGTGTAAATGAGAAATTTTAATCAGCTGAGTTGGCAAAGGATTTTCTTTTCGCTTTGGGTGCAGGTAAATGTCCTCCCAATTTTGCTTTTCTGATAACGGTCTCTATTCTAAATAGACTGCTTAGCTTTCTTTCCTTGAAGTATACTCGGGATATGCTGGAGCACAGTCATATTAAAATAAGTGTGAATGCCTTTTTCTACTTGGCTCAACCAAGCTTAAATCCGGCTGCAATGTTGGCATTTTATTGTAAAGGGACCAGTAATTTATGAAGTACTGATTACATGTCTAATCTGAAAAGCTTTTTTGTAAATTAAATTTTTGTAAATCTAAAAAGCTTTTAATTTTAGACGAAGCCTGAGTTATAAGCTCATCGATAAGATGTGCGCTTTCCAAGCTACTTTGTTGTGATTTCATATGATTTCTTAATCCCATTCGAGCACCTACTGCTGTTTGGTGGAAGGTCCAATGCGAGTTACCTTGTGTAAGACTTCAGTACCTCAATTACTCTTGTTAATGATGTCTTAGTTTTCTGAACTTGGAATTAGTATTCTTTATCTTATATATAATTTGAAGTAGTTACAAGATAAGTGTAAGATTTAGATTGATCTTTCTAACTACTGCAAACCAGAAAGGCCTGGGAATGGTTGAAACAACCACAATTTGTCAAGAATACACCACACCTACAAAGATGGTTGATACCATTCATGGATGATTGATTATTATTGCAGGGTGATTGGCCCTGCGATGCCTTCTACTGAGTTACTTGCTGCTGCAGCCAAATTGACTGAAGCTGAGGCTGAGCTTAGGTATTATATTGCTTCTTTGCATTTCAACTGTATGGTATCTAGCAAAACAAACATAGGTAATTCTTGTAAACATAAGCATTTATTTTTTATTATAAAGTTTATCATTTTATATGTCATATATTATGGTAGAAGTCATTTGGTAAAAGCTTATGGAAATTCTCTAGTGCGATTGAAATGCTCTTAATGTGATTGTATCTGTTGGCTGTCAATAGTTAACACCATGTTTTTACTGTAAGAATGTGAAAATTCAACACAGTTGCTTTCAAATAACAGTGATCTCTGTGTTCTTATATTCCCATCAATGATATGTCCTGATAAGCTGGTAACTATTACCTTTCGTTCAACCTCTGAGGATGTCCATATAAAATTTTCCCCTTCTCATAAATAAAAGGGACTCAGTCTGATTCTAGCATTGAGCTGATGTTTTTGCTGCTTGTACACTTCCAGGAAGTTGAGTTTCTAAGAAAAGAAGCTTCACTCCTGCTGAGCTTGATGCTCTAGTCTTAATCATTCAAATAGCTCGTGAAAAGTTAGGCAGCAAAGCCACAGAAAGAAGTAATTTTGGAGGAACGACATCGATGAGTAAATCAATTTCTAGTTTAGAAGCCATGGGAGTACACTAGTGGAAAAAAGGTTTAATGACACTAAAGAACGAATCCGATTCTTCCCAAAACCGGATCCATTAAGCTTGGTTTTTAAGTGCAAGGAAAATGAGTTGTTGAGTATGATGTTAAAATTATTGTTAATATTTTTATGTATCCAATTATTTATGTTTATGCTTCAATTAAGCATAGTATGCTTCATAAAATGATTATTGATATATACTATTGATTTTGTATCGATAATAATGAAAAAATGCCAAAAAAAAAAAAAATTGGTTTTGGGGGGGGTCAATTGATCCGGTTTTCCTTCAAAATTGGATCAGTAAATGATTAACTGATCCGGTTTAGGACTGGATCAGTTAATCTTTACAAACTGCTGCGAGCCCACCCGATCTAGAACAAAACCGGATCGGTAATCCCGATTTTAACCGGATCGGATGGGCTTTTTTCCACTAGTGTAAGATTGGGCGGACCATAGGAATAAGAGGGAGAAGAGGTAAAGAACTAGAAAAGGTGAGAAGGAAAGGAAGGCAGGAGTTTTAATCGAGAATGGGAGGGTTTTTTTATTAAAATTATAATTAACTAGAGGGGTAGGTTAGTAAATTTACTTTAACTGATGGGTTAGCTAGGTTTTTAAGTGAATTAAGGCCATTAAGTATAATTAGCCAAAGTAGGACGTGATATAATTTTTTTTGGCCTGCCACCAAGTAGAAAAACTCAAAGTAGGAGGCCATCATGTAGAATTTCCCAAAAAAGAAACATAAGTAATTGAAACAATTGTGCAAATTCTACCCAGATAAAATGAAATCCACTAGAATGGAAGTAATTGAAACATAAATGAAAATTCTGCCCAAATAAAACGAAGCAAATGAAGCAACTCAACACCAACTCATAGCCAGATAGCAACATTAACAACGGGTGTATATTTGTTGTAGCCTAACTGACCGGTTCATTGGACGGCTGGCGGAGGGAGGCGAGAGAGATGTCACGGATGGCATCCGACATCCCACAAGCGTCGCTGAGCATAATTGTGAAAAGCCTTGTATACCCAGTGAAGGGTTACTTAGGGGCCCGAATGGTCTTCAAATGAGCTCAAAACATTAGGGTCTGCCATATTTTAGGCCAATGAAGACAATAGTCGGGCCATATTTTGGATTTAAGGCCCAACAATAGGATATGGTGCATGACCATTTTCGGTGATGCATCGAAAGGATCTAGATGTGCCTAGCATGATCTTAGAGGTAAGCTTCTAGGCTAGGGTGCTTCTAGAATGTATCTAGATTATTCTTGGATGTACATGTGTAGCAGAGTGTCTAGATTGTTCTAGGACAGCTTTGTGTAGAACTCTCCAATTGAGGAGGTGAGGAACTTTCTAGATTTAGGGGAAGGTAGGATGAAGACCTATAAATCGGCATCCCCATTCATTTAATTTGTACATATCGTTCAACACTTGTAAACTTTCTCAAACTATCTAATAGCATTCCTTAGAAATCTTTTCTCTAGCCATCTTTCCCACACTTAAGCTAAATTTTGTAGCCACTTAGCATAGCAAAGTTGGTTAGGTGCCTTGACTAATCTTCCTACGGGAGTGTGAAGCTAGTAGGCAGCGTGCATACGATGAGGGAAATAGTCTACGTGACTCGTGGTATCAGAGGAGCGACGATCGTTGGGGCGTTGTCGTTGACATTGGGGTACCAGCTGTTGTGTGTACGAAGTATCGGAGTAAGGGGTATGGGTATGGCATCAATGGTGAAAGACAGCGTTGGAGCATCAGGGGTCGTTGATGCGACCCAAAAGAAGAAGAAGCAAACGACCATGGAGCTTGATGGTCATCATGCAAAAGTTGAGCTCGCGATGGTGGACCTTGTCGACAACGTGGGAGTTGCCGAGCAAGGTGTGGAGGAGCTCAAATCGTCTATGTCGACACTTGAACAAGGCATCGATGGGATTGATATATAGTCGTGTTCAAGTGCTCGAACTAGGAGTTGGTGCAGCGGCAACAGAAGCCAAAGAGGTTTCGCAACTCCCTGTGAATGAGGTGGCCGACTCAATTCGGACATACAACTCAAGGAAAATATTATGGGGCAGCTCTAAGCCATGAAAGAGCAAATTGATTCGGTCCGAGGAGACCTCAACTCATGCAAGGCGAATATGACACTTTGCAAGGTGGTCGTGGCCGGGGGAGTCACGGTACGGGAAGGTCCTAGGATGAAGGTCCCAGAGCTGGCAAGATACGAGGGGAAGCGTCACCCGAAAGTTCTCGACAATTTTCTATGGTGCATCGAGAGAAATTTCGAGGCCATGCATGTGGAAGACGATGCTTCCAAAATTTGTACCGCCACAATGTATTTATCGGACGAAGCTGTCCTTTGGTGGAGGAGGCGATAAGAGGATATCAAGAAGGGGCTATGCAGTATCGCGATGTGGGACGAGTTTAAGAGGGACTTGAAGACGCAATTCTACCCCCGAGAACGCCGAGGAGCTTGCGATGAAGAAGCTATGAGGGCTAAGGCAAACGGGGACAATTCTGAACTACATTAGCCAGTACTCGTCGCTCATACTCGATATCCCCGACATGAAGAAAAAGACTCGCCTCATTTTATTCATGTACGGGTTGCAAAGGTGGGCAAGGCAAGAGTTGAGGCGACGAGTAATCAAGACTCTTGCAGAAGCCATAGCCGTGGCGGAGTCCTTGATCGTTCCGAGGGACTCGAGACGGGACAAGGGCAAACTGGTCGAAGATGACGACCACGAGGAGGAATAAGCATCGCACCAATAGAGGGCCAAGTGCGTGGATAGCGGCAGAACAAGGCATAGTCCAAGGGGTACAGTCGCGACGGAGGTAAGCAACACAAGCCACTTAAAAGTTTTCTTTGCAACGGAGTACACATGGCTCGTGTATGCCCAAAGCGACAAAAGTTGAGTGCTATTATAACAACTTTAGGTGAGAAGTCGACAACAGAAGCATCAATAGGGGCGATGTGCTTGGGTGAGGAAGCCAAGCTCGCCAACGTACGACTCCTCAAGCCGGAGAGGAAGGTATCATCGACAACTCAAGGGACGAGCATCAAGCAAGGAGGCAACTTGATGGTCGTAAATGGGTCGGTAAACAACGTTACCACTAGGGATGTTTATAGAGGTGGGTCGGACCGGAATTTGGACCGGAGCGGACCATACCAGATTTTGGACCGGACTAAACAGGTCCGGAGATTCCGGTCCGGTCCCCGATCCGTGAAAAATGGTGATTCTGGGTTTCCGGTCCGGTCCGGTCCAAACCCGAAAAATTCCGGTCTGGACCGGAAACCCGGAATCTTATTTTTTAAAAAACAAAAATCTGCCAGCCCTTTGTCCCGTACTAAATGACTAACATTTTTCATTCCCCCTCTCTCAATTCTCATTTCTAAAGAAACCCTAAATCACTCAAATACTCACTGTTTCTCTCTCACCATCTCACGGCGACGCCGACCAAGCAACATCAAGTCTGCAGCCACCGCCCACCGGTAAGTTCTTTATATTTTTTTTGTTTTTCGGTTTTTGATTTATTCTTGTATGTGAATTGGATTTTCGCCCTTTTATCTTCTATTTTCAGTTTTTTTTTGTTTTTCTGTTTAATTGTATAATTTATGTTTTTGGTTTTGTGAATATGAGATTCTACATTTGTTTATCTTTTGGTTTTCAGTTTATCTTACTGTTTTCAATTTTTTTTCAATTTTTTTTTTCGGTTCAAGTTCTACAAATTAATACGAAATACCTGCACATTTTTGAGCTTCAAAGACCGAGGATTATTTTAGCATCAAGTTAGGTTTTAGCATATGATTGATGCGTTCCACATCGAAAAACCTGCGGAAATGTGAATTTTTATGAATTATCATCTTTGTTAGCCAAAACTTATTGGTATTGAAATTAGCTTTTCATTGGGTGGTTAGTAGATAAAAAGAGACTCAATTACCCATTATCACCTATTTCAAACTTGACGAAATTTTGATGAATAGTTGAATACACACCAGAAATAGATTTGAATCTGGTCTTCATTACATCTTTGCACTAGAGTATGCTTGTAAAGTTGGTGGGTTATCAATTTTGAGGGTTTAATATCAAAGTTGCTGAGTTTCTAAGTGTTGAAGATTTCTGGGTTTTTCTTAATTGGTTGTTTTATGATATGATGGGTTTTGTTGGGAATTCAGTTTACCACATGGGATTTCGTTTTTGGAGGTAATGAAGCAAAGTTAATTAGTGTTGATGATTTTGTTTATACTTATAATTTAGACTTTGAGTTTTGTGTTTAATATATACTTATAGTTTGAGTTGTTAAAGAGACTTAGCCTTAATCGTTTTTTAACTCAGGTTATCATCTCGTCAAATGAGCAAAGTTGTGGAACAATTTTTTGATTGAGACAAGATTTGGCACAACGGATTCTTTTTCTTGCAACGTAAGATATGTTTTATAATAATTGATTAGTATATGCATTATAATCTTCATATTACATACTTATGAATTAGTTAATATAATACTTTTATTAATCATGTAATTTCATGTAGATGGAAAGCTCCCAATCCAAATCTACTCAAACACTCTCGGATGCTGCTAGTAGGACAGATTTGGATGAGTTGCGCAAGTGCTTGCCTCCGGAGAAGAAGCTAGTGGAGGGACGCAAATAACTCGTCAGGATAAGTAAGAGAAAAGCACAATATTGGGATTTCTATATTGAGTACTTAGAAGATGGAAAGTTAAGAGCCGAATGTAAGTTTTGTGATAAGACTTTTGCTGCTGATGGTAATTTAAATGGTTATAAAAATGTTAAGAATCATGCTGATAAGTGTCTTGCTAATCCGGCTAACAAAGAGAAGGGTAAAGGAAAACAAAGTGAGTTGTTTTTTCAACCTGTAGATGGAGCTGTGGAAAATGAGAATGGTGAAAGAAAGTTGAAGTATGGAACAATGAATTTTAAAGAAGTTAGGGAAGCATTAGTTCGTATGACTATTATTGATGAGCTTCCTTTTAGATTTGTTGAGAAACTAGGCTTTAATAGTTTCATGGGTGTTGCTTGTCCTGGATTTCACATTCCATCACGTACGTATCACCATTGCTCGTGATTGTCTTCAACTTTATCATAGTGAAAAAACAAAGTTGAAAGAAATGCTTAAGAATTCTCAAAAAATTTGTGTGACAACTGACACTTGGACATCAATACAACGAATTAATTACATGTGTCTCACTGCCCATTTCATTGATAATGATTGGAAATTGCATAAAAAGATCATTAACTTTTGTCCAATTTCTAGTCACAAAGGTGAGGCTATTGGAAAAGCGGTTGAACATTGTTTGGAAACTTGGGGTATTGAAGATAAACTTTTCACTGTAACGGTTGATAATGCAAGTTCTAATGATGTTGCTTGTGCACACCTTATGAGAATGGTTCAACGAACTGGATGTGTTGGTGATGGAAAATATTTGCACATTAGATGTATGGCTCATATAATCAATCTTATTGTGTGGGATGGTATTAGAGAACATGGTGTGTGCATTGATAGAGTTAGAAATGCTGTTAATTATGTGAAAAATTCTCCTGCAAGAATACGAAGATTTAAGGAACTTGTTTCAAAAGCTAACATAGAATGCAAATCTTCTTTGTCTTTTGATGTCCCCACCCGTTGGAACTCAACCTTTACAATGTTGGACACTGCTGTGAAATTTCAACGTGTCTTTAATGGATTATCCCTACCTGATGGAGTGAATTTGAAAGATAATAAGGCCCCCTGAACTTGATGATTGGAAAAAAGTGGAGAGGTTGGTAGTGTTTTTGAAAGGGTTTTACCTATTAATTCGTCGCATTTCTGGTTCTCATTATGTGACTAGTAATAAAGGCTTGTTTGAGATTGCTCTTTTATATGATATGCTTAACAAATGGGAGAAAAGTGACGATGAAAATTTTAGAGATATGGCCTCTTCAATGAAAAAGAAGTATGATAAGTATTGGGGGGATGTTGAGAAGATGAATAAGCTAATTTATGTTGCTGCAATACTTGATCCGCATGCTAAGACGGCGATAGTTGAATTGACACTTAGCGACATTTATGGTAAAGAAAGACACTTACTCTTTATTTGATGAGTATAGGAGATTGTATGCCTCTTTTGCTCCTCAAAGTGCACAAAGTAGTGATAATATATCACTTGACTCGAATCATGATGATCAAATGCAAGATGGACATGATTACATGAAAAATCTTAGAGATCGAGCAAAAAGGTTGAAGGGGTCAAGTGGACATGTAAGGAGTGAGTTTGAGAGGTACTTAAACGAACAACTAGGGCCAGAGGAAGAAGAAATTGATGCATTGTCTTGGTGGAGTAGAGATGGACATCGATATCCTATTTTTTCACGCATGGCACGACATATACTAGTTGTTCCATTGTCTCCAGTTGCATCAGAATATGCTTTTAGTGACGGGGGACGGTGTCTTGATCCATTTAGCAGTTCATTGACTCCTAAGGTAATGCATCTTTGTTTTTTCATTTGCTAATAGAACTTGGTAATTTTATTTTGTTATGCGTTATACTTTAATTAATACATTCATTGTTAATTTGATGTTCAGACAAGACGGTCCAAGTTCTCATTTGCACACAAGTTTGGTTTCGTGCTAAGGGGGTGCATGGAGTTGATGTGGAAGAAAATTTGCAAGACTTAGAGGAAGTTGAGAAAGGTGGTTACAATTTACAAATGTTATCTTTTATTTTTAACTTGTAAATCTAACTTGTAAATTTATTACTTTGTTATTAATTATTTTTCCCTTCTTATTAACAGAGTTTCAAAGTGAGCATTTGGATGATGTGGACGACATCGTATTTGTGGACTCTTTGATATGAAATATTTAGTTAATATTTATGTTAAAGACTTGTATATGGTTTTATGTTTTTATGTTTAAAACTTGTACTTTGATGAAGTTATAAGACTAGTTGCATCACTTGCTCCAACATATCTCCAAAACAGCTCCAACAGGTCCAATATTCGCGAAAACAGGTTCAAATAGAATATTTAAAAGCCCAAAAAAAAATCGAAAATCAGGTTCAACAGGTCCGGACTGGGGACCGGACCGGAAAAATCAGGTCCGGTCCCCGGTCCGAAGAATCCCAAAAATCCGGTCCACCGGTCCAGGCAGGTCCGGTCTACAGCCCTAGTTACCACTAGGGTGCTTGTCGACACGGGGGCGACACATAATTTTCTTGCGCTACGGGAAGCCAAGAACCTAGGCGTGAAGTTCACCAAGGTCGAAGGAGGTATGAAGGCCTTCAACTCAAGTGCCACGTCGGTGTATGGAAGAGCGTGGAGGGTTCCTATCCGCTTAGGGAAGTGGAAAGGAAAAGTCGACTTCTTGATAGTCGATATTGATGACAAAGGCGTAGTGCTAGGAATTGAGTTCCTTAGCAGTTAGCACCGTCATGCCGTTCAAAGTGGGTGACGATATGCTATCAATTACACACAAGGGGTGCGAATACGACATGAGTCTCGCACAAGGCAAGGAAGTCGGCGCGAAAATCACTTCCTTGAGGGCAACATGGGCGCTAAGGCGTGAGCGTCAAGGGTCGGTCCAGAGACTGAACGAAACATCGATGCCAAGGGTTAGGAATCGTGGGAAGCTCCATTGGACGAGCAACAAGGCAAAGCATGAAGGCCACATGCAAGGGACGTCAAGTGTTGGGAGTGTTGCTAGCCGAGGAGAAAAGGCGGCAAGCACGAGATGCGAACAAATGGGACAGGCAAGAGGGTTGATCTTGACGAGTTCGTCAAGAATTTGGATGGGGGAGAATGTCACGGATGGCATCCGACACCCACAAGCATCGCTGGGCATACTTGTGAAAATCCTCGTATACCCAGTGAAGGGTCACTTAGGGGCCCAAATGGTCTTCAAATGAGCTCAAACTTTGGAGTCCGCCATATTTTAGGCCAATGAAGACAATGGTCAGGCCACATTTTGGATTTAAGGCCTATAAATAGGAGATGGTGCATGACCATTTCGGTGGTAAATAAGAAGAAGTGCTTAGTATGATCTTAGAGGTAAGCTTCTAGGCTAGGGTGCTTCTAGAATGTATCTAGATTATTCTTGGATGTACATATGTGTAGTAGAGTGTCTAGATTATTCTTGGACACCTTTGTATAGAACTCTCCAATTGAGGAGGTGAGGAACTTTCTAGATTTAGGGGAAGGTAGGATGGAGGCCTATAAATAGGCATCCCCATTCATTTGTACATATCATCTAACACTTATAATCTTTCTCAAGCAATCTAAGAGCATTCCTTAGAAATCTTCTCTCTAGCCATCTTTCCCACACTTATCCAAATTTTGTAGCCACTTAGACTAGCAAAGTTGGTTAGGTGCCTTGACTAGTCTTCCGACGGGAGTGTGAAGCTAGTAGGCAGCATGCATATGACTAGGGAGATAGTCCGCACGTGACAGAGACCTAGTTAGCTCCAATTAAAAGAGTGAGAAAGTCCTTTTCAAATTTAGAACATATTGCAAACCGGGGAATTGAACATTTGCCTTTTAATATTCAACTATTATGTGCTATTGTGCTATTATAAACCTGAGGAAAATTGTATCAAACACACCAATAAACAATCTATCATTCTAATATAGAGCAGCATAGTATCTAAACATAACGATCTTTAACTCTGATATCTAAACTAATCGATCATTCCCTTGTCCACAATTAACAAAGCTGAATGGCTAGAATCTTAGGAGGATTCAGGAGATGAGGAATCTGGGCTAGAAGCTGAGGTCACAATATATTTATGGGCCTTACAAACACTGGGCAAATGACTTCTATCTTTCGTGATACTCTACGAAACCGGTTTACCTGCATTAACATATTCAATCGAGATGTGCCCTCGACGGCGTGTGCATGTACTAATAATTTCTCAAGCACAAGGGAGCAAGCAAGCAAATACTCGATCAACTTCATCTTTAATTTGTACTTGATTCAATCGTAAATGCAACTTTGGCACAATGGATGTGATGTAATGTAGAGTCAGAATTGTAGTCCAACACACGCTAAGCCAGGTTGGTGCTGCTATTAACCGAAAAAACAAACAAGTGTTATTGACATTCAAAACTCTACTTAGTTATAAACCTTTATAAAATGAGAGAAATACCAATTATAAGATATCAAGACTGACTTTGCACATAGGTGACTTCTTAAACTATCCAAAAATTACTCACCCTACTATACATAGGTGACTTCTTAAACAAAGCTTTTCAAGTTTAGGCGAGTTTGTAAGAACTTTAACCATATCACCTAAACTTACCTTGTTATGAACCTTGACCAATTTTGGCAAACCAATTGATGCTGACACTTGGACACATAATCTTCTCGAGCCTATGTAACATAGTAAATTATATATATGGCGAGAGAGATCCCTCCATATAAAGAGTTACTTATAGTGATCATAAGCATTTCAATGTTAGGAAAGCTCTGTATATAGTTAATGATAGAAGAGAAATCATCAAGAAAATCCAAATAAAGGCCTACCAACTCCAGATTTCTCAGCTTCTAAAAGGTAGTACCAAGGTTACCTTCTCTAAACAAAATCTGCACCCACAACATATTCGAATCAGACAGGCACTACTATAAAAAAGCTCAAAGGGACCATTTATAGGAAACCTGTTGGGTTCTCTAACCAGTTTCTCGACCTAGGAAACCGTTGATTTAGGAAAACTGGTTTCCTATGTTTGGCATAATTACATGTTAGAGGAGTTGTTGAAAGATAAAAAAAATGTGTTGATAGAAAACCGATATCCTTGATTTATTTTTGTGTTTTTTATTTTTCTAATTTTTTTATGACCTGAAATTAAATTTCAACTGCACGCATTCCACACACATCTTTTTTTTTCCTTTATTTCATTCTCCATGCACATCCCTATCGGGGCGTTTGGTTAGAGGTTTTCAGGAAAGGGTAAGGGAATCAAGTGAGCTGATTCCCTTACTTGTTGTTTGTTTTGTCAATTCAATGATTCCCTAAAGCATACCCTTAACCTCAAACTCCTCTACATCCATTCCTCATCCCACCCCAAGGTTTCACTTATCCTTTCCTTGAAACAACATCATTATTGTTATTGTTATTGTTATTGTTATTGTTATTGTTATTGTTATTGTTATTGTTATTGTTATTGTTATCGTTATCGTTATTGTTATCGTTATCGTTATCGTTATCGTTATCGTTATCGTTATCGTTATCGTTATCGTTATTGTCATTGTTATTGCTATTGTTATTGCTATTGTTATTGCTATTGCTATTGCTATTGCTATTGCTATTGCTATTGTTATTGTTATTGTTATTGTTATTGTTATTGTTATTATTATTAATTATTATTATTATTTATTATTTTTATTTTTTATTATTATTTTTAATTATTATTATAATAATAATAATAATTATTATTATTTATTATTATTATTCTTGTTAATTTATTATATTAATTGTAATTAATTTTTGATAAATTTATATTATTATTATGATTATTATTTTATTATTTTTATTAATAATTTAATTATTATTATTATTATTATTATTATTATTATTAATAAGACCAATACCCTATATATTTTGAAACAAAAATCTACTAAATCTAAGAGCTCGTTCGTTATCGTTTTTTGTTTTCAGATTCAGTTTTTTTCAAAACAAAAAACAAGAAACATGAAAAAGTGGTTTTCACATTTTAGTTGTTAGTTTTCAAAATCATCATGTTTCTAATAAGTTTGACTAATTTTTTATCCATTATAGGACATATATCATATGACTTTTAAATACAAAAAACCAAAAAACTGAAAACCACAGTGATACCGAACGAGCCCTAAGGGTTTGAAGCTTTCCATTCACCTCATTTGCTTTCTTAAACCCTTTCCCTTTCCCCTTGGTGAACCAAACGCTCCCTAATTCTCTATCTCTTCTTGAATTCTAAGTGCAAATCCACAATCAAAATTCCATCCAAATTGAATTAGGAAACCTAACTATTCGATCGTTTTGCAATTCACAATCTCAATTGCTCGGCACAATTTGATTAGCGGCGTGAAGTATTTTCGGCCCAATTCAATTGCTTCTTTCTCTTGTGTGATTTACGGGCGACCGGAGACCAGACCAACGGCCACCACCGAAGAAGTCGTTGGCACTTCCTTCAGTCTCTCTCTAAGTGGTTTGTTTATTTTCACCTTCTCAATATATTGTTCCATTGTACATATATATATATATATATATATATATATATATATATATATATATATATATATATATATATATATATATATATATATATATATATATATATATATATATATATATACATACATATATATACATACATATATATACATACATATACATACATATATATACATACATATACATACATATATATACATACATATATATACATACATATATATACATACATATACATACATATATATACATACATATATATACATACATATATATACATATATATATATATATATATATACATACATATATATATACATATATATATATATATATATATATATATACATATATACATATATATATATACATATATACATATATATATATACATATATACATATATATATATACATATATATATATATATACATATATATATATATATTAAAAGGAAATAAAAACTAGGGGGGAATCCAAGAGGAAGGCCACCCTAAAGCATCCTTACGGATGATTACAGAAAAAGAAACATCAGGAGACTTAAACCAATATGACAACGATTTTGCCATATGACCTCGATGAGCCATCCAATCCGCTGCACTATTCGCTTCTCGAACCACATGCTCAATGTGCACCTCCTTAAACTTCTTAAGCTCTTCATCTGCATCACTAATTAAACCGTTAATAGCCCAAGGAATTTTCCATAACTTTTTAATGGATTGAATTACTGAGAGATTATCCCCTTCAATATAGATCTTTTCAATACCCAAAGAGAGAGCTCCCCTAATACCTTCCCGGAGACCACAAGCTTCAGCCACAAGAATAGAAAACATTGGACCAAGAGATTTGGCCCCACTTAGACAAACATCTCCTACACTATTTCTAATAACAAAACCAAAAGAAGTACTGCCATCATTTAGCTTAGAACCATCAAAATTTAGTTTGAAAAAGCCAAGAGGAGGCGGAGACCAAAAGGCCTTCAACCTTCGGTTTCTATTTTGAAGGTTCTTAACTACACGAACTTGTTTACTCAAATCCAAACCATTCCCCTCCAAATTTTTAATATACACTTTGATCATTTCACTAACCTTTCTCGGAGTATTAGATTCATTCCTAAAAATGATACTGTTCCTAGCAAACCAGACAAACCACCAACTGATAGCAAAAATTTCTAATTGAGAGGAAGAACAAGTTTTCCTAATTTCAAATAAAAAATCTTTAAAAGAGTTCACTCCAATATTCCACTGAGGAAGGGGAGTACAAACTTTGGCCTCAACCAATAAACCCAAAACATCCACAAAAAAAGGGCAAAAATAAATAAGATGAGAAGAGTCTTCAGAACGATGATTACAAAAAACACACAATAAAGGAAGAAAAACATGACTCACTTCTAGCCTTTTCTTAGTTGGTAGACCATATATCATTACAAATTTTCCATAGAAAGAATTTATTTTAGGAGGGACTTTGAGTTTCCAAATTCAACCAAAGTTATAATCTAACTTCGAACTTAAATCAACACCTTGAATAAGCGACACTCCAGATTTAACTGAATACTCACCGTCTGAAGACAGACCCCAAAAAAGAGTATCTTGGGAAGGATTACTAGGAATAAAAATTTGGAGAATAGAATTAACAACAGTAGGGGACACATATTGAGACAAAAGATCTGCATCCCAATTGCCAAAAGCCGAAATAAAATGATTACTTTGAAGTGTACAGATTCCAGCGGAGGGCTAAAATCCCTTGCCAATGGAAAAGGAAACACCCAATTATCAAACCTGAAAGCAATAGCCCCCCCATTACCAAAAGACCATCTCAGACCTTTCCGAAACACACCATGCAAAGCCATCAATTTCCTCCACTGCAAAGAAACATAATCCTTTGTAACATAAGAAAAGAGATCATCTTGCTTTAAATACTTTTTCATTACGAGTTTGACCCATAAATTCTCATGAGATTTAAGAATTTTCCAAAGTAGTTTAAATTGCAGAGCCATATTATTAGTTTTAGCTTTGCGAAGGCCAAGCCCACCAAACTTCATAGGAAGACAAAACTTATCCCACCCTATCAAATTAGGAGATTTGGAGTCAGGGTTTTTATTCCAAAAAAAATTCCTATAACACTTATCAAGAGAAGTGTGAATAGCAGGAGGGAGTGAAAAGCTCTGCATTTGATAATTAGCTTTTGTAGCTAAATTTGACTGAATCAGGACAGTACGACCCGCTTGAGATAAATCATTAGCCTTCCATTTTCCTAATTGAGAGGAGACTTTTTCTTGGATGTCCAAAAAAGTTTCATTAGTAAGCTTACCACTAATGATAGGGCATCCTAAATGATTTCCTAAAGAGAAAGTAGCTTGCATCTGGAGGATAGAAGACAAATCCACCACTAATTGTGGATAAGTGTTTTGAGAACATTGAAAAACATATTTGCAATAATTAATGTATATAGCATTAGCCTTCCATTTTCCTAATTGAGAGTAGACTTTTTCTTGGATGTCCAAAAAAGTATCATTAGTCACTTTGCCATTAATGATAGGGCATCCTAAATAATTTCCTAAAGAGAAAGTAGCTTGCATCTGGAGGATAGAAGCAAAATCCACCACTAATTGTGGATTAGTGTTTTGAGAACATTGAAAAGTAGATTTGCTATATATATATATATATATATATATATATATATATATATATATATATATATATATATATATATGTATGTATATATATATATGTATGTATATATATATATGTATGTATATATATATATGTATGTATGTATATATATGTATGTATATATATATATATACACACATATATATATACATATATATATGTATATATATATATATATATATATGTATATATATATATGTGTGTATATATATATATATATATATGTATATATATATGTGTGTATATATATATATATATATACATATATATATATATATATATATATATATATATATATATATATATATATATATATATATATATATATATATATATATACATATTACATATAATATATGTATATGTATATGTATACATATACATATATTATTTTTGCAGAAGCATATTACAAAATCTCCTAGTTTTGCTATTTCTTGACTTATTAAGGATAGCTAATTTATTTTTGCAACAGTATTTGAAATAGTATGTAATTTTGTACGAACACTTAAACATGTTCGTCTATAAATAAGAAACGTCTGATGTTGCTAAGAGGCATCATCAAGCTTTTCACCACTCTTCCTCTTTCTCCCACTAAAGCTTTCCTCTCTCTTAAAAGTGAAACACGCTTCACCCCCAAGTTGGTATCAGAGCTTACTATTCACAAGACCGGAGCTATTCACCTAGAGCCTATTCCTCAAGATAATTTACAGACAATTATGGAAGCAGATAAGGTAACCCCTTTTCTTATGAACTAAATTAAAATTCAATCCCCTAGTTTATAATAATACTAAGATCTGTTAAGATAATTCTATAATTTCATATAGGATGTATGCTATCTTAATTATGCTTTCCCGATTTAAGTAAATTCTTGTTTCAAACCAAGAGACAATTGGTAGCAGGAGCCCGTTTAGCCGTTGAGAATGAGAAGGCGTTGAGGGCGTGATGCATAAAACCTATGTGGTGAGGTTGAAAAACATGAATTTATTTAAGGAAAAATTGATAGGAATAATCCTACCTTTGGCCGATCTGCTCAAAGTAGTCCCACTTTATGAAAATCTGAAAATAATCCCAACTTTGGGATATGTCTTCTCAAAATGGGTCATTACCTGTTAGTAACCTGCAAATACAGGTTTAATATCCTTATTATGTATTTAAGAACTAATTTGATGTATTTAAAACTGAATTCTTAATTAAACACCTAAATTTGGGTA
This sequence comes from Beta corolliflora, assembly GCA_947648045.1. Lineage (NCBI taxonomy): Eukaryota > Viridiplantae > Streptophyta > Magnoliopsida > Caryophyllales > Amaranthaceae > Beta > Beta corolliflora. Next base: position 232,108 of record CANSZD010001352.1, read on the forward strand.
TTTAATTATAAATTAACTGTAAATGAATTAAAAAAAATACAACATACCCTTATGAATTTGTGATAAAAGCTAAATAAACAATTATTCAAAAATACAATTAGTTACACAAATATACACATTATAATTAGCAACAAAATAAACATAACATCATTCAACAACATTTCCAAATCATCCTCTAACATAAAAAACGAAGTAGCAACCACAAGTCCCAAGACTCAAGAGCATAAACCCCAATGACAGACCCAACCAAGCCACCCTAACTTTGCCCACCATCCCAACTCCACCCATCCCCCCAACTCGGACACAAACACTACTCGCCAAAATAATGGACGCATTCGCAATGACAACATTCGCGAAAAACCAACAGCAAACTCCCGAAATTCGGCGTTCCTTCTGTCGAAAAACTCCGGCGAAGTGATTCGTACGCACGGTTGACTTGCCCGCATGAGGGCGGTGAAGGGCACCACGTTTTGAGGAGAGGGAGGAGAGACAATTTAAGAGGGAGGTGTGGGCGGATGGCGGCGTCGGAGAGTTGGTAGGCGAAGATGTTGTTGTGGTGTTGAGTTACGACTTGGAGATCGGAGAAGATGGTGTTGTGAGTTGGTAGGCGGATGGCAACGCATTTTTGTTGTAATTTGTGGTGTGGCATGGCCTAGGCCTGTGTGTGATGGGATCTCCTCTACTTTGTTATGGTGTTGAAGAGGGGGCTTGTGGGGGCAGTGTAGGGTGGACGGGTGGACGGGTGGTGGGGAATGATGTGCGGGGTTTGGGGAGTTGGTGTAAGGAGGGAGGGTTAGTTATTTTTAATTTTTTCTAACTTGCATTATTAATATTGTTTTTTTGCGAGAAAAAAAAGTTAACAAGTTTTTTTACCGGTCAAACAGGTCATAGGTTAAAATGACCTATTTTGAGCAGATATACTCTAAAGTTGGGATTATTTTCAGATTTTCAAAAGGTGGGACTATTTTGAGCAGACCGGCCAAAGGTAGGATTATTTTTATCAATTTTTCCTTTATTTAATTCTGCTTAAGTGCTTAAGGGTTGTCAAAGTGGATTAGCAGTACTTATATGAAAGTTGATAGAATTGTTATTAACCGATTGAGGATTATTATGAGCAAAGGGATTGAGTCTTAAAGAAAGTTCATTAAGAAATAGATTTTTACCTATTCACTTAGCTCAAATATCTGCTTACTTGCGTATTATATTATGAATACTCAAATAAAGAATGTTCAAACAACGGTTGAATTGATAAATTATGCTTTACTATTTAAAATTAATAGAGTAAAAGATCAAATAGACATGTACAATATTAATCTATAAAAAGCTTATGCACTAAAAGATACTGAAACACGGTGTACTTTGCTTAAATTAATACAGAGAGAACAAAATAAGGTAAAAAAACTTTCGAAAATACAAATAGAACTAAAACATTTACTAGAGCTATTAGAACAAATAGAACTTAAACAATTTTCAATAGAACAAATATTAATAGAACTTAAAAAATTAATAAATTCGTTATGACTATTAAGACACAAATAAAAAACGTCAAGGATTATATACAAACGAGAGATAACATATTAAATGTCCAGAATAGAATCATACAAGATAAAATAGATGATTATGAAAATTAATTATATGAAGCCTATAGAAGAAAAGATAATGAAATAAAAGATGCTTTGAAAAAATATTTAACTAAGTTACAAAATAAGAAATATAGAAACTTAATAGCTAAACAAGAACTTAGAGATTTACAAAATTCGTTATATATATGAGTACTAAATCACAAATAAAAGAGGCTAGAAGACGAGTTAATCAGAACTATTTGATATCAACTATACAAGCTGATATAAAAAATTTAGAATTAAGAAATCAAAAACAAATAGCTATCATTAATAAAATACAAATATTAGAACGAGCAAAATTAAATGATAATCGAAATCATGACAAATTAGAAAAAGAGTTAAAACCTTTTGACGACCAAATAGACTTGCTCAATATACAAATAAAAGAACAAGAGGATATAGCTAACAAATTAACAAAAGATTATATTAGTTATACATTAGATAAAAAAACCAACCCTATATATATGAGTGAACTAGAAAAAGAAGAACATTTTGGAACTAATCTAAAAATTATTAATACAAATATTTTATTAATTATACAATTACTAAAAGAAAGTAAGAATGATCTAGATAAATCAGAATCAAGTAATACTAAAATACCAATAGAACTAGAAGAACAAGGTTATGAAATCTTAGAAAAGAAGATAACTAAAGAATATTCTCAGTTATTTCCAGATTTACTTTTAAGAAAAAGAATAGAAATTGAATATGAAAGAATAATTGAACAATTAGAATAATGAATAAAAACGAAAAATCATTGAAGAAGAAATTATTAGATACCCTGATGGTCCATTTAAAATACACAAGACTAATCAAAATAGACAATTTGCAGAAATAAGTGAAGGAAGATTTTATTTAATAAAAGATAGAAAACAAATGATACTAGAAAAGGAATTTGACAGGGAAAGAAGATTAGCACTAGAAAATAATTTAGTACAAATAACAAATATAGAAAGTAGCTATCATGACAATAAAACAATTAATGACATCTATAAAAAATTAGAAAAGATAGAAAGAAAATATGATGAAAGAATGAGAAAAATAGAAGAATCTATCAAAATAATACATATTAATACCAAACAAATATTAGATAAAGTCTACAGAGTAGAAAACAATTTCAATGAAGAGATACAAAATCTTACAATAGAATATAACAATAGGTTTGATAAAATAGAAGAACAGCTTATATGCAATATCAAAGAAAACACAGAAATATCAGAAATCCACGAATCAGATAACGAAATAATAAATAATACTACCATAGAAGCCTTCACTACTGAAATAGAACGACTAGAGGTAAATAATATAGAGATAAATACTCTAGAAGAAAATAGTGAGGAATTTTATTCTGAACAATCCAGTCAAGAATTTAGATATTCAAATCATTTAGAATCAGACTTTAATTCAGAAAAGGATGAAGAAATTAACGTACTTACTAAGGCCTACATGGATGAAGATTATGATTATATGGAAACTAATAGAAATTATAAACCTACTTTTAAAAAGAAAAAATATGGGTATAATTACAGAAATAATGACTATATATGGAAATATCGAAAGAAAATAGAAAACGATTACATACCGAGAGATAACCAAACAGGTGAAACTTTAAATCTAGATTGTGCTACAAATGCTGAATTAGAAATACAAAATTGGATAGCTAGAATAAATGCAAAATTAATAGAAGCTAAAATACCAGTTAGTGCAGCGGCTAATTATATTGAAGCCACAATAACAGGAATAGCAAAAAGTTATTTAACTAATATAGAAATAAAAGAATTAACAGAATTGCGAAGTACTAAGACAGATGAAACTGAGATGACAGATTCAACACAAATGTTGAAAAAATACGAAAAAATTATTCGAAGAGAATTTGGCAATCCAAATGCATATTTAAAATATGCAGAAGCTAAGAAAGAATATTGTAAGTCCCAACTATATAATATGCAAATATGTTCCATGTGTCCAGAAGATTTAAACAAATATAATTGTGCATTCCAAATGAATTATTATGAACTAGGAACCGAAACACCTGAACAACTAGCTGTATTTCGAAAATTATATTTTGAAAAATTACCCATACCTATAAACACTATGGTACAAGAAGCATATTATACAGAACCTAAAACGGAAACTTTAGGTGAACAAATATCATTTTTACAAACATGGTATAAAAATTATTGTATTGAAATCAATAACCAAAAGGCATTTAGAAAACAAGCTAAAATAAGTGACTGTTGTGAAAAATATGAAATACCTAAATTTGGTTGTCACAAATTAAACAAAAGATATAAAACTAAAAGACCCAAATCAATGCGAAGACAATATAAAAGATTCAAACCATATGGAAAATATAAAAATAAGAAGCAATCAAATAAAAATTACTTTATAAAAAGAAAAATCTATAAATATGCAAAAAATCCAAAAAGATGTAGATGTTATAATTGTGGACAGATAGGTCACATAGCAAAAGAATGTAAGACAAAAACGAATAAAAATACTAATAAAAACATCAAAAAATGTTAATTTTATTGAACTACATATAGCAGAATATGAAATAGGTAAAAATAATATACCACCAGATGAAGAAATATGTGTTTTATAATACGAAACAGATAATAATAAAATAAGAAGTAGTGAAGAAGAAGATAATACAGAAACTGATAGTAATGGATAAAGAATTACAAGAAGTTGATTACGATGAAGATATTACTGAACAACATAAAAATCAAAGAGCTATTTTTGATCGACAAAAGTATAATGCGTTGAAGCATGAAGGATTTACATTATCTCCTAATAAAATAATTGAAAAGAAAAAATTTGAATTGACAAATTTAACTAAGTATTTTAAAAGGAAAAAGGAAGAATATTTAGTTATAGCTGATAGAGAACATGTTATAGATATAACACAAGTACAAGGCAACACTAAAGTCCCATTAATAACACAAGAAGTGTTAAATGAAGAAATAACCAAAATTAACAACATATTAAAAATAAACCAATCACATTTAGATTTGTAGAATTAGCAGCCATAGAAATAATAATAAAAGCCTGTTTTAAAGAAGGAATAGATACTCCCTTAGAATTAGAATTAGCTGATGATAGAATCAAAGAACCAATAGAACAAGCTGTCATAGAACAACTTAAAGGAAATCTTATTTATCAAAAAGTTAGATTCATAATTAAGCCCAATTATTCTATAAGTTTAACTGACCAAAATATAGAAAAAGCATTAGTCTTATATTGGAAACTAGATGGAATAAACATGACAAATGGATCAAAAGTTATGACAGTACAATGTAAGAATGCTTATATATTAACCGATCAACATCAGGTTTATACTAAAAATAAACTAAGACCAATTACTATAGATACCCCTTTTACGGGTCTTATATTACCTATAGAAAAAGGAATAAAATTATACTCTAAACCGAGACTATGAAGACTTAGAAATAGTAAAGAAACGATTAAGCGTTTCTAGATCTAAACGAGATTTAACCGACAACCTACTTATTCGAATACAATCACACGAATTTTACATAAACATACAAATAGAAACTAAAAGTTTAACTACAAAACTAGATGTTAATAAAGAAAGTAATTATATTCCCTTAAAAAACCAAACTAACAAAATAATAAATGAAAACTTTAATAGATTAATAATCCTTACAACAAAAATTGCCTTTCAAGAAATAAACATTGAATATGTTATAACCCTAAACAATGAAATATTATTAGGAAAGGAATTTTTAGAAAAGGTTAAACCTTGGAAAATAGACCACGACTATTTTGAATTTAATCAACCCAATCCAAAACTAGAATAATCAATGAGTAATGCTATACCAAGTTTGATAGAATTAATAAAATTACAAAAACAGATAGAGATAGCAAAAGAAGAAAAGGCATATATAAGTCAAAGACTGCAATACATAATATTTGCAGAATGGCATCGAGATAGTATACGAACTTTATCTAATGAAGAACAAAAGAAAACAAGAGATATAGAGGTATTAGAACAAAAGTTACACAAGATGAAAAATAAATTTGCTATCCTTAATAAAAATGAGTAATTTAATTTATATTTTAGTAAAGATAACCTTTGATGGATATAAAAGTAGATATTATACACCAATGGTAGACACAGGAGCTCAAACAACAATTATGAAAGAAAATTGTTTACCAGAATGTAAAAGATTAAATACTCTCTTTAAAATAAACGGATTTAATAATAATAGTAGTAAAATTACTCTTTATCAAACAAATATAAAAATACAAATTTTGGATAAAATACTAGTCATACCTAAGGTATATTGCTTTGAATTAATAGGAAAAGATATTATATTAGGAACTAATTTCTTAAACCAATATAAACCCTTTAGTATAGATAAAGAATTTCTTACTTTGTTTACCCCTTGTCAACATAAGCTAAAAGCCAAGGTAGTTACTAATAAAGAAAGATTACCAATAGAATGGGAAAATTGTAAAATAGGAGAAGAAGCAAAACTAGTCCAAAAAATGAAAACCAAAAAGGGAATCAACAATTTAGACATAATAGAAATAGGAATATTACATATAGATAAACTTACTCCTTTAAAAACTAAGTTAGAAGAATTATGCAGCGAAAATCCTTTAGAAAATTGGCATAAGCATAAAACTGAAATACAAATAACATTAAAAGACCAAAATAGTATCATATCACAAAAACCTTTTAATAATACTCAAAGAGATTAAAAAGAATTTAAAATGCATATAACAGAGCTAGTAGCTGGAAAACTAATTAGACCAAGTAATTCAAAACATAGTAGTAGTGCTTTTATAGTTAATAATCATTCTGAGCAAAAGAGAGGAAAAACAAGAATGGTTATCGACTATAGAATCTTAAACGAAAAACAATAACATACAATTACCCCATACCAAATAAAATACTTAAAATGAGACAAATACAAGGATATAATTATTTTTCAAAATTTGATTGTAAAAGTGGTTTCCACCAATTAAAGCTAAGCGAAGAGTCTAAACAATTAACAAGCATTCAAAGTCCCTAATGGATTTTACGAATGGAATATTTTACCTTTTGGATATAAAAATGCCCCGGGGAAGATTCCAAGCATTTATGGATAAATATTTAAACCAATTATCAAACTGTGTAGTCTATATAGATGATATACTAATATATTCAAAAACCCGGGAAGAACACTATTAGTTATTAGAACAGGTTTACAGAAATTATCAAAACTAGTGGTATAGTTTTAAGTAAAAAGAAAATGGAATTGTTTAAAACACAAATTGAATTCTTAGGATTCGAAATAGATAAAGCTGGAATAAAAATGCAAGACCATATAGCCCAAAAAATCATAGAGTTCCAAATGGAAATTAATACTAAAAAAGAATTACAAAAATTCATAGGAATAGTAAATCGGGTTAGAGAATTTATACCTAAATTATCACAATATACGGAACCATTAACTAAAAAACTAAAGAAAGACTACGACTTTAGATGGACGGATACCGACACGAAGATTTTAGAAACAATTAAAGAATTAGTCGAAAGTTACAAAAACTAAGTTTTCCTAATGAAGACAAAGAATTTACATGGATAGTAGAAACAGATGCTAGCGAAACCAATAATGGTTATGGAGCAGTATTAAAATACAGATATAAAAATGATAATAAGGAATATGTTTGTAGATATCACTCGGGAACCTTTAAGGCAAATGAAATTAATTGGGATATAAATAAAAAAGAATTAAAAGCAAGTAAAATATGGAATCAAAAAGTTTGAATGTTATATTGTTTATAGTAAATTCATAATCGAACAGCACAATAGAACTGTTAGAAGTTGGTTAACCCAAAAATTACAAGATTCCATTACAAGGAAGGAAATAAATAGAATAATAGCCGACATCAATCAATATGAATTTTCGTTGAACTATTAAAAAGCGATGAAAATTGCTTTGCAGATTATCTCTCAAGAAATAGCTCAACAACCGATTCTAGAAAATCGGGAGCTCAAGATACAACTCAAAAAGTTAATGGAAGAACTTGCTTCTATGAAAAGGGAAGCCACTTCAAAGAATCCTAATATGGAGCAAGGAGATATTGGCACTAGCCAAAAATATAAAAGCCGAATTATTACAAAAAAGTTAATTCTCCTTTCAAGAAGAACATGTCTTTACAAACTTATTACCCCAATCAAGCCAATAATCCTACACCAGTTATCAATGAAATAAATTTTCCCCAACCTAATACCGGATACCACATCTTTCAAAGAAAAACTAACCTTAGGAACCAAACAAACTATGACTCCACCCGGTTCATCAATATATAGATTATTTCTTATTTATTGCCAATAAATTAAATACCGTTCCAGAAGTAACAACTAAAGATTGTCACGGAGAGATAGAAGGAGGTTATGTTACTAACCCCTTAAAAAGGGTAAACGAGTTAATAGCGTTGCCTGGTTGCAATGCAAATTTAATCAAAGCATCATATGATTATGGTCTTCTTAATTCAAGTATATACAATGAATGGAGAAGAGCTATCATCTATTCCTCGCTTATACAAAGCGACTAAAAGTTACTTGCATATTACAAAATCTCCTATGATTTTTGTAAGATGCTATATCGCCCTGTGCGAAGTTACTTTCTCGAAATAAAACAATGTATTAGGGTTGTTAAAATGGGATGTACAGCAAGTTTCATCCTCCCGGAAGAAATAAAGGTTCAGCCGAGTTAAATCGAAATGATATACCGGATCTCCTCGGAGAGAAAAGAGCAAGTCAAGATAAAGGCAATTTATGAAGCCTTGATTAACATGGTCAAGACTTATGTCCGGATAAATCATAGAGAGTTAAATACGTTAATTATATCTCAAAGTAAAGCATACGGCCATGACACGGCCGAAACTATTAAATCATGGGTATGGAGCCCGCTCCATCCGGATCAAGAACCGATTACAAGGTATATACCTAGAAATTTTCTAACTCAAGATACCTTGAAGAAATATTGCAGTTGGATGCAGCAAAATAATAACCACTCATGTAAGATGTGTGGAGTTAAACAAATGATTGTACCAATAATTGAAGATATGGACAACTATGAAGACAAGAGCTGAATCATCTAATACAAGAAAGCATCTACTACGGAGATAGAGCACGCCCTACAAGAATAAAACACCCGTCTACAAAGATAAGCGCGTAAATAGAGATATTTTATCATGTAATAGATAAATATTGTAACAGTTATAACAAAACAAAAGTTAGGCGGCTAGCGCACGATAAATATGTGAATAGTGAATAGTGTGAACAAGACTTTTACCGTAGCACTTTCACCTGTAGCAAAACTAGGAGATTTATGTATGTACAATAAAAATGTTTTAGTTCTATTTGTATTTTCGAAAGTTTTTCTACCTTATTTTGTTATGTACGTATTAATTTAAGCAAAGTACACCGTGTTTCAAGTATCTTTTAGTGCATAAGCTTTATATAGATTAATATAAATATATATGTATATGTATACATATTACATATAATATATGTATATGTATGTATATATATATATGTATGTACAATAAAATAAGACAATAAAACAATTATGTATATATATATAATATATATATATATATGTATATGTATATATATATATATGTATATGTATATATATATATATGTATATGTATATATATATATATATATATATATATATGTATATATATATATATATATATATATATATATATATATATATATATATATATATATGTATATATATATATGTATATATATATATATATATATATATATATATATATGTATATATATATATATATATATATATATATATATATATATATATATATATATATGTATATATATATATATGTATATATATGTATACATATACATATATTATATGTAATATGTATACATATACATATATATATATATATATATATGTATACATATACATATATTATATGTAATATGTATACATATACATATATATATATATATATATATATATATATATATATATATATATATATATATATATATATATACTTCCTCCGTTCTATTTTAAATGAAACGTAGGGCCTTGGCACGAGGATTTAGAAGAGCAAGAGAGGTAGAGAGAAGTGAATACCAAATAAGGTAACGTTTCACTTATTTTGAAAGACCTAAAATAGTAAGTGTTTCATTTATTTATGAACGGAGGAAGTATATATATATATATGTATATATATATATATATATGTATATATATGTATATGTATATATGTATATATGTATATACATATATGTATATATGTATATGTATATATGTATATACATATATGTATATATGTATATACATATATGTATATATGTATATATATATATATATATATAAACCGAACTTTGGTGTAGATTATTAGATTGTTTGCTCCTCTCATCCGCTATGATTTATCTTATATAAAAGGGTTTTTTTTGTCATAAAATACCTAATAAAATACAAGTTTTGTAGGGAAGGACCTAATAAATTTTTTTTTTGTCTAAAAAGACCTATTAAAATACTTTTGATTGTTAATAGAAACCAGTTTATGAATTTCAGGCTAAAATTACCATATTCCGGCGTTGACTTTTTGCAATTGGGACACCACAACTACATTTGACAGGAATTTTATTGCTTGAAGATGATTTCGAGACATTTTCCTTCAATTTATGGGAAAAAATTAGGGTTTTTTGGCCTGAAATTCATAAACTGGTTCCTATTAATAATCGAAAGTATTTTAATAGGTCTTTTTAGACAAAAAATTTTTTTTATTAGGTCCTGTGCGGATTGTGGGTAAGAAGGCGGATTATGGCACCGTTAATCGGCCCTAGAGCCGCTATTACTCCAAAGAAAGAATAAATATGATGTTCGACCGAGGCTACTACCGAGGAGTTATTTTATGAGGTGGATCAACATGGTGTTGATAGGATAATGGGTGAGATGCGGGGGTTAGAGGCCCCCGAGGGCCATGGATAGGATTCTTGTATGGAACACCCGGGGTTGAATAGAGGGCATAAACGGTTGGAAGTGAAGAAATTCATTTCAAATCATCGGATTGTTCTCTTTGGCCTCTTGGAAACTAAGGTGAAGATTTCCAAATTAGGTAATCTTTACCGGAATTTATGTTCGAGGTTGGTGTTTCACTACTAATAGTAGTGTTATTGATAAAGGGAGGATCATAGTTCCCTAGCTTCCGGGTGCTTTCACAGTGTCTATTGAAGCTATGACTACTCGGCTTGTTCATTTAAAGGTGGATCCTGTGGGACTTGAATCTTGGTTTTATTGTACTTTTATCTATGGGTCCAATGATAGACAACAGAGAGTTGATTTGTGGAACTCTTTGAAGATGATGAATACTAGTCACCCTTGAGTTATCCTTGGGACTTTAATGTTGTTCTTAACCCGGATGAACGTGTGGGGTCTCTGTGAAAAATGAATGAAGTTAGAGAGTTCGGGGAGTGTGTTGCTTTGTGTGGGATGGTGGATATTAAGCGGCCGGGAGATTTTATACTTGGACTAATAAGCAGGAGGGTGAGAGTAGAGTTTTCTCTAAGTTGGATAGGGTCATGGCTAATGCATCTTAGTTAGCTAGTTTTGAGAATGTTGTGGTTACTTTCCTCCCGGAAGGAGAGTATGATCATTGCCTTAGGATTGTCTCGTGTGCATCGGGATGTTCAAGGCAAGAGACCTTTTAGATTTTTCAACATGTGGGTGCAGGGTGAAGGTTTTCTTGAAGTAGTGCAAGATGTTTGGCAAAGATCCATTAGGGGCTGCAAAATGTTTTTGGTAACTCAGAAGCTAAAGATGCTTAAAGATGAACTGAAGAAGATGAATCAAAAGGGTTTCTCTGACATTCGGGCTCGGGCCTTGCAAGCTTATCAGCAAATGGTCTTAGCTCAAGATCAAGTTCATATCCATTGTAGAGATGTTGAGAAGATTGTTCTTGAAAAGCAAAGGCTACGAGCACTATAAACGGATGCAAGGGAGGTATTTGAGTTTTCTGAAACAGAAAATAAAAGAGGCATGGATTGATAAAGGTGATGACAATACTAAATTGTTTCACCAATCCATCAAAGCAAGAAGAGTAATGAATAGAGTGTATGCTATTCAAGATAAAACTGACAATTGGCAGACTGGAGATAAAATGGTGAAAGAAGCTTTTGTAGATTATTACCAGAGTCTTCTTGGAGAAAGTATGGTGGATAGGTGTCTTTGTGAAAAGTCAAATCATTCTTTGAAGGAGCTGTGTTGAATAATGAACAACAATTACTACCGAGGTGTGATTTTACTAGGGAGGATGTGAAGAGGGTAATCTTGTCCATACCAAGTGACAAGGCTCCGGGTATGGATGGGTTTAATAACTTCTTTTTTAAGCATTCTTTGGGAGATTGTGGGCACCGAGTTGGGCGATGTTGTCTTGGATTTTTTCCACACTCGGAAAATTACTTAAGACTTGTTAATGTTACTTCATTAACTCTGGTTCCTAAGGTTAAAAGTCCTACTCATGTGAGTGACTTTAGACCTATATCATGTTGTTTAGTGATTTATAAGTGCATCACAAAATTGATTTGTGAGAAGATCAAGTTGGTGTTACCTATTTTAATCTCACAAAATCGGGGGCTTTTGTTGCAAATAGAAGTATTTTGCATAATGTGCTCTTATGTCGGGATATTGTTAAGATGTAAAAGGCTAAGCAAAAGCGAAGTGTGGCCTCATGAAGATAGACATACGAAAGCTTATGATCTGTAAGTTGGGCTTTTTTAGAGGAAATCTTAATGACATTAGGGTTTCCTAGAAGTTTTGTGGAATTGATTATGGTCCGTGTGAGTAGTCCTACTTTCTCCTTTCTCGGTTAATGGTTGTTCTCTTTGGATTCTTCAAGTCTAAGAGGGGTATCGAGACGGGGTTACCCAATGTCCCCTCTCTTATTTGTGATATGTATGGAATATTTTACGTAACAATGAAGTACATTGGTAAACGATCTGGTTTTAAGTTTCATCCTAGATGCAAATCTATGGCTCTAAATCACTTATCATTTGCGAGATGATGTGATTTTGTTTTGCAAGGGTGATTTTCAATCTGTTCACATGATGTTGCAAGGGATTCACTTATTTGAAGCTACTTCGGGGCTTAAAGCTAATATTCACAAATCGATTTCTACGGTTGTGGGCTCTCCGATCGGGAGAACACTAGAATTAGGGACGACTTGGGATTTAAACATGGTAAGTTACCATTTAGGTACACTGGGGGTCCTAATTAGCACTACAAAACTCAATCTTTCGAGAATGTGAGAAGTTGGTTGAGAAAATGGTGCTAAAAATAAGGGTTTGGAGTTAGACACATTTCTTTTCTTTGGGAGGAAACAATTGGTCAATGCGGTGCTCATGAGTATCAATGTCTATTGGTCTCAAATTTTTATTCTTCCTAAGGTCGTCCCGATACGGGTAAATTCCATTTGTAGGGCCTTTCTTTGGACATGCACTTGTAATAGCCCCAAGCCGAGGCTATGTCGGTTGGACTGAGGTGTGTAAACCTAAGATACATGGTGGGCTTGGTTTAGAAGCTTGATTTCTTGGAACATTGCAATCATTGGCAAGCTAGTGTGGGATATTACAAAGAAAGCTGACAACCTGTGGGTTAAGTGGATTCATGACGGATACATTAAGGAGCATGATTGGCTTAGCTACACCGCACCTAATCGCTAGTTTGGGTGGTAAAATACATTTGTAAGGCTAAGCAAGTGATAACCGGAGTCTGTGGGACCTGGTTGGTTTGATAAAGCTAGATTTAATACTGCTTTGAAACTTATAAGAAGCTGCAGACACCGGGGGAGACTAAGCATTGGTGTAGGGCTATTTGGGATCACCATAATGTCCCAAAGCATAGCTTTATAGGATGGTTGGCTATGAAGAGTAAGCTGCAAACCAGGAACAAATTAGCAGCTATTGGTGTGTGTATGAATGATTCATGCCTTTTATGTGAGAATGAGACTGAAGATCATAGTCACTTATTTTTCAATTGTATTCTGAGAAGCGGTGCTTAATCAAGATCAAACGATGGTTGGGTATCAGGACTTTGTGTTGTAATTTGCTTCAATTGGTTTCTTTGGGTTTCTACAAGATTGAAGGGAAGTAAATTCGGGAAGCAAGTGATAATTGCTACTAGCATTTTGGCTATCGTGTACAAAATGCGGGAAAAAGAAATCTTGCCTTATGGCATTATAGAATACATACTTGTAGAGAAAATTGTAAAAGAAATTCAATATTGTGTGAAGAGTAGGGTTAAGTCTAGGTTGCCTAGGCATATGGGCGATGATGATGTCCAATGGCTGTATAGTTTGTAAGTCGTTTTAGCTTGTTGTTTCTTCTTTCATTGCATTGTAGGTTGTTTGTTTGTGTTTGAGCTCAATATATTACTTACTTACCAAAAAAAAAAAAAACTTGTATTTTATTAGGTACTTTCTGACAAAAACCCTTATATAAAATGAACTTCTTTGTTTAATTCGTGATGCATTTTGCCACTGTACTGGTTAGATTCTTCCAAATCAGATGGCATCTTGGTAACTGAACTTAGCTCATGTTATACCAATGCTTAACTCCAATAATTCTAGGACTGTTACGCGATTGTACGTTATAACACTTGGATCCTACATGTAAAAATGTAGAAGCGTTACGCGGTTGTCCGGAGTAATGCGGAGTTGCGGCTAATCGTCGTAAATTTTAATTTCGAATGATTGAACTCTTCATTTTTCGTGCATAGTACTATGATTGATGAGGATGCATGGATAGTGTCTTGTAAGTTGAGAAATGGGATAGTCTAATACGTAAATGGCTTAGAAGAGGAATGGCCTTGATCCGGATATCAAAATTTGAAGCTTTTACAATTTTAATGTGGTACATTTTCTGACATGGGTGACTTATAAGAGCTTGCAGATCCACTCGCAAGTCCGCAATTTAAATACTCCTATGTCACGTGTTTCTTTTCCATAACTAGACCATAAGCATCCGGGAGTGGCTTTTACGTCAATTCTTCGTGTTTGTTAATCTAGTAAGTGCTTTAAAGTGCTCGAACTATATCTTTTGCATCACTTGGTGAAGTGGTGACTACATATGTGATTGGGTTCCTCCTTCTACTCCCCCTGTTGTACATACTTGTGCTTTTAGTTATGAAAGGCCTTTCGAGAATGGATTTGGGTTTTCCTTTTAACGTTGGGTGAGTTTATTTGGACAACCTATGAGACGAGCATGGTTTTGCCCGGTGTTGTTGGGTTTTAAGATGACTGGAAAATTGCAGGTTTATTCATCATATCCAGAGTTGGATTTAGCATATGTGGAGCCATGCATTACGAGTGCCTTAAACAAGGATTGGCAATTTCCCCTTCATCCTTGTTGGTAATACTTCAGTACCTTTTAGTTCCTCGCATAGGTGTAGAGAATAGGGAGATCATGATGGGTGTTAGCAAATTGTGAGAACTATGAGAAATGATAGAAGTATTTCAAAGAAGAGGGCTTCATTAATTTGATGATCAAGGTGACATCTTTGTTTGTTTCGACTTTCGAGACATATCTGGTGATCAGTCATCCGATTTGGTTTGAGTTGGGAGGGATCAAATTTGGGCATGGTCATGTTATGTTCAATCATATGATTTTTTTGGGTTTGTCAATTCGGTTTGATTTAAATAGGGTTACCTAATTTTGCACCCGGTGCTCGGGTTGCTGAATTGTGGGTACTGCTTGAGTTCGAATTAGGTTATTTTGGGTTATCGACTTAGCTCATCTTTGCCAAGTCTATTACCTTGGGCCTTGGGGAGATGGATATGATGGGTATAAGAAAAGACTAACAAAAACATTGGTGCCATAGTTGATGCTCATATGTGATTTGGCTTTGACAACTTTAATGTAATGGTAATCCTTCATAAAGAAGGATGTCAACATCTATGTGTTGGAACTCAAGGTGACACTCAAAAAGGGGGGTTGAATTGAGTGGCTAAAACTAATCGATTTTCGCAAAAACACTCTTATGGCACGAGTGCCGTTTACATCGTGTTATTCACTCGTAAATTCTCCGATTGATGTTTTTGCTCGAACGAAATTGTATCAAACAATAAAACAATGAAATCAAATAATAAGACACGGGAATTTAACGTGGTTCAATCTCACCTCACGAGATCTACGTCCACACAAACTACTCTTTTATTATTTGAATCGTAAAATACCAAACCTTTGATACAATTCGATTACCCCACTACTAACTCTAGTAGTGCTCCCCAACACTTAACCCTAAGTGTTGCTACTCTCTATAATATGAAAGATTACAGAAAGAATGATTCCTCAAAAGCGTGCTTCTTATTCAAGCAAATAGAGGATCGTTACAAGCTTTGTTTTTAGAGACCTTAACCTACTAGAACTCTGTGCCGTACACTGTGCTCTGGGAGATCGTTTTTAGCTCTCAAAATATTAATCTCACCAAATCTGAAAACGTGTGATAGTATACTGATTTCTATCCCTTATATAACTTCATCAACTGAATAAGAATTATTCTCCAAGAAATAATTATCTTCTTGAATAATTTTTATTCCTAAAATAAAGGGATAGAATTCTTTTCCTTTTCAAAATCCAATTTTATCTTTTATAAAAAACTGATTTCCTTTACTCCTTGTAAGATAAGGATTACTCCATATCTTATCCCAATTTTATTCATATCAGTTTTTTATCCAAAATCTTTATCGAAATCTTTTCTTTAAAAATCATATTTTCTTTTCATGAACACTTTCCTTTTTTCCGAAAATCTTCAACTACGTTTTCTTTATCTCTTTTCGAAAACAAAACTTTTATCTTTTTCAAAAGAGTTTTTTTCGGGGATATACCAGGGTAATAGAGCATTTTGTGGGAATATACCTCACGAAATTTTTTGTCGGGATATACCAACCTAAATTTAAATTTTGTTAAAAGGTACCAAAAACACTATTTCTGACGAGAAAGTCAAATTTCCGGCCTTTAACTTGCTTAATTACTCTTTGTATAGTGCGTGATATTCAATTGCTTCTATAACATTTATTTCCCTCCAACTTCCTCACTTTGTCACTTTGTGGCTCACTCGCGAGTTCCTACCAAGTCAAAGGCCGGAAATTTGACTTTCTCATTGGAAATAGTGTTTTTGGTACCTTTTAACAAAACTTAAATTTAGGTTGGTATATCCCCACAAAAAAAACATTAGTGAGGTATATCCCCACAAAATGCCCTATTACCCTGGTATATTCCCGCAAAAAACTCTTTTCAAAGCCTGATTTTTCGAAAATAAAAATTCTTTTTCTTATTAAAACTATATTTCGAAAATAAAAATCTTTTTCTTTTCAAAACTTATTTTCGAAAATAAAAATCTTTTTTCTTTCTAAAACTGATTTTCGAAATCCTTGTTTTAACAAAACTCTCCCTTCTTTTTCTTTAAACCATATAAACATGAAATTACTATAATCACCTATTTTCTTAACTCTAAGAAAATAGTTAATCATCCTAATTTCTTTTTCTTAATTTTAGCACAAAGTTCTAATATGTTAATTACATTGCATACACATGAATTCAATATAACTAGACCTAAGCTTCCTTGTCTTCAATCATCCAATCTTGATAGCTTGATCACTATTAGAAATATTCATGTTATAGCATAGGATAGGGTGCTTATCATCATCAAAATATTCAAAGTTCAAAACACAACAAATTCCCCCTTTTTGTTGATGACAAACACATAATACTTCCCCCTCAAATAATGCATCAACATAACACCATTCACAACATCAATCACCATATCCAATAACCAACATTCCAAATTTCATTCATTAGTAATTTCATTCATTAGTTTAAGTATTATACCCATCTTCCCCCTTTTGACATTATAAAAAAAAAAGAGCAATAACATGTCAAGCTACACAAAACAGAGATATAGTCATCAAAATAATGCAAGTAGATCAAGCAAAAGATACTAAGGATGCTGGTGCTATGTCATAATCCAACTCACAATCCGAAGTCATTAAGAAAAAAATAATCCAACTCACAATCCGAAATTATGAAGTAAGAAAAAATCATGAAGGATCATGGTTGATAGCTAAGAAAGTAAGATAAAGAAAGGTAATGCAAGCTTGAAGATTTGAAATGGCAATTGGCTCAACAAGTGCTTAAACCTTTCTTTTAAGATTTTCAACTTCCGCAAATAAACATCATGGGACTTTCTTCACTGTGGCACTGTGTGTGTTTCTGTGCCAGTAAACAATCTATTCCCTTCCAAATATAACTAATCTTCGGATATACTGGAATCCAAAATGATGATCTTCAAAACTTTGATAATTTTCTTCACATATGAATTGAACTCTAGGACTTCTCTAAAATAAGTGTCTTACTCTCTTTTTTTTTTCTTTTTTTCTTTTTTTTTATGAAGGAGAAGCAGACCATACAATATTATTAGAGTCAATCAATAAGAGATCAAAGATAATAAGTTAATTCGGACCTCATTTTCTTTTTTTATGCATCTCCACACCTTGTGCCTTGCACGGTGTGAATCAGATACTTTTCATTCTTTCACGTATTTGTGTTTCATTCCAACCTTTTCATGTTCCCCCTTAACCGATGCGTCCTTTTCTTCCATCATCTTATCAAGATGTTCTTGCCCCATAAATTATCATTAATCAAGATTAAAAGCACTTGTTGAACTTTGGATCAATGGGTGAGGAAAAGAAGGATTGGAATAGGGAAATGACGATAAGGTGAGACATATGAAAGAAAGAAATAATGAGGCACAAAGTTCAAACTCATAAATAGAAAATTAGAATATCGGGATAAAGATCAGCTTGCCATAGGAGAAAGAATTAGCATTTCATAGCTCAATAATTCGGCAACTTAGGATCATATAGCTCATTAGTTCGGCAACTTAGGATCATGACATTAGGACATCATCATTAGACCATTACGAGTCCTTTTTATATCAAGTAGACTTTTTCTCACAGTGTTTCACAAAGACATGCATCAACACTCTAATTAACATATTTAAAGGAGGACAACAAGCATAATACTCAACTAATTTCCAGAAATTAATCCCAAAGCCACAAATTGTCTTGTAAAATATTCATGCATGAAATTCAACAGAATTACCTTGATCACACAATTGGGATATGCTTAACAAATTTTTTCAAACCACTTACCAACATCACATTCTCTATGGAGTGTGTCAGGGATTTGCCGACGTTTTCAATACCGCTTATTTCTCCCTTTTTGTTGTCGCCAAATGTAACACAACCTCCATGGTAGGCTACTAGTGAGAGGAATTGAGATTTATCACCAGTCATATGTCTTGAGCAGCCACTATCGAGATAACATAGGCTGCTTCCTTTCACGTTTGCCTACAAAAAGATCACTTGTTAATTTTAGGAACCCAAATCTGTTTGGGTCCCTTTTTCTTTCATTGAGCTTCTAATAAGTCTTTTCTAACCCATATTTGAGTTACATACTTTACATTTTTCGCAACACTCTTTTTCTTGACATTACAATTATCCATAAGATGTCCATTCTTTCCACAAAAGTTGCAAATCAAATATTCAGGTAGATCGACATATTTTCTTTTACGAAAGTCTCTTTCAAAAATTTTGGCACTGTGCCTCTGGTCTGTATATCCTAAACCAATTTTGTTTCGATTGCTAGTTGTACTGGAGATATAGTCTAAGGCTTTTTGACCATCTAACCATTTTTCATACATTTTCCGAGCAATAGTCAATTGTGATTCTAAGAATTCAACAGAAGTGTTTAGATCGCTATTTCTTTTTCTCGAAATTTCCAAATCTCTTTTAACTTTATCAAGTTCATCACTTAACTTAGCATCATGAGGTAGCATAAGTGGAACAATTCTGGATCTTTATCTTGATTCTTTCAACTCAATTAACTCATGTTTTAACGATTCAATTTGATTTTCAAGATCCGAATTTTTTGCCTCTAGCACAGTGTATGGCACAGTGTTATTAACAACTTCTTTTGCGAGAGACTTTTCGCACCTTAAAGCATTTAACTCAACATTTTTCTCTTCAACGGTTTTTTCAAGTTCATCAGTCTTCTTCATCAGTTCTTCACAGTCCTTTAATAAATCCTTATATTCCAATTCCAACCCAATCTTTTGCTCAGTTAAATTTTTTACTTCCTTTTTCATGATTGAAAAATCATCATTCATTTCTTGACAATCATCAATGATATTTCCAAGCAAAGTAACAAGTTGGTTTTTTGAAAGAAGATGTATTGAAGGTTTTAGAGAAAGAAGACTTACCTCACTGTCTTCAGTTTCATCTTGGGAGTTCGAACTTTTCGCCATTAGACACAAGTGAGAGTCGTCCTGGCACTGTGCCCTTCTCTGTGATGTCTGTACAACATTCAGACATATTTTTTCTTCATGGCACTGTGCCTCTGACTCTTCTTCACCAGAATCCGAATCTCCCCAAACGGCAACTATCATAGCCTTTTTGAATTCTTTCTTGGATTGCTCCCTTCTTTCTTTGGACTTCTCATCATCCCATAAGGGACATTCCTTAATCATGTGATTGAAATCTCCACACTTGAAACAACCGGAGTTAGTAGCACTTTTCTTAGAGTTCGAGGTAGTACTCTTACCTTTGAAATTTCCACTTTTTCTAGGATTGTTGTTTTTGTTCTTTTTGAGAAATTTTTTTAAATCTCCTAGTAAGAAGATCAACATCATCATCGCCATCACTATCTTCACTTTCCAATTCAGTTCTCAAGGCTCGACCTTTATTTTTTGGTTCATTAGTTTTAGAATCTAAAACAAGTTCATGAGTCATTAATGATCCAATAAGTTGTTCTAGTGAGAGTTTTGTCAAATCTTTAGCTTCTTGAATAGCAGTTATTTTAGGGAGCCAACGATTTGTTAAACTTCTTAACACCTTTCTCACTAAATCTTCAGAAGGATAGATTTTACCTAGAGAACGCAATTCATTAGTGATTAGTGTAAATCTAGTGAACATCTCTTTAATTGATTCTTCCTTATTCATAGTAAACAGTTCATATTGTTGCACAAGTAAATCAATTCGAGATTGTTTTACCTCATTCGTACCTTCGTGGGCCAATTCTAAAGTATCCCATATCTCCTTTGCTGTAGAGCATGCCGAGATCCTTGAATATTCATCAGGTTCAATTCCATATTGGAGAATACTCATAGCTTTGAAGTTCTTTTCGGCTTTTGCATAGTCAACTGAATTGTAGTCGTCTTCATCCTTGTCGACCATATTTCCATCAGCATTTTTGGCTTGGATAAGGATTGGTCCTTTTATTATGACTTTCCAGCATTCATAGTCCAATCCTTGGATGTAGATCCTCATCCTAGCCTTCCACCATCCGTAGTCTTTTCCATTGAAAATCGGACACTTGGTGTGTCTATCTCGAGAGTCATCTTGCATGTTCATGACTTCTATTCTCTAGGGATGAGCTTTTCGAGAATAAGCTGCTCTGATACCACTTGTTGGAACTCAAGGTGACACTCAAAAAGAGGGGTTGAATTGAGTGGCTAAAACTAATCGATTTTCGCAAAAACACTCTTATGGCACAGTGCCGTGCACTGTGTTATTCACTCGTAAATTCTCCGATTGATGTTTTTGCTCGAACGAAATTGTATCAAACAATAAAACAATGAAATCAAATAATAAGACACAGGAATTTAACGTGGTTCAATCTCACCTCTGAGACCTACGTCCACACAAACTACTCTTTTATTATTTGAATCGTAAAATACCAAACCCTTGATACAATTCGATTCCCCCACTACTAACTCAAGTAGTGCTCCCAAACACTTAACCCTAAGTGTTGCTACTCTCTATAATATGAAAGATTACAGAAAGAATGATTCCTCAAAAGCGTGCTTCTTATTCAAGCAAATAGAGGATCGTTACAAGCTTTGTTTTTAGAGACCTTAACCTACTAGAACTCTGTGCCGTACACTGTGCTCTGGGAGATCGTTTTTAGCTGATCTGAAAACGTGTGATAGTATACTGCTGATTTCTATCCCTTATATAACTTCATCAAGTGAATAAGAATTATTCTCCAAGAAATAATTATCTTCTTGAATAATTTTTATTCCTAAAATAAAAGGATATAATTCTTTTCCTTTTCAAAATCCAATTTCAAAAACTGATTTCTTTACTCCTTGTAAGATAAGGATTACTCCATATCTTATCCCCATTTTATTCATATCAGTTTGTTATCCAAAATCATTATCGAAATCTTTTCTTTAAAAATCAGATTTTCTTTTCATAAACACTTTGCTTTTTTCCGAAAATCTTCAACTACGTTTTCTTTATCTTTTTTCGAAAACAAAACTTTTATCTTTTTCAAAACCTGATTTTTCGAAAATAAAAATTCTTTTTCGTTATAAAACTATATTTCGAAAATAAAAATCTTTTTTTTTTCAAAACTTATTTTCGAAAATAAAAATCTTTTTTCTTTCTAAAACTGATTTTTGAAATCCATGTTTTAACAAAACTCTCCATTCTTTTTCTTTAAACCATATAAACATGAATCTACTATAATCACCTATTTTCTTAACTCTAAGAAAATAGTTAATCATCCTAATTTCATATTTCTAATTTTAGCACAAAGTTCTAATATGTTAATTACATTGCATACACATGAATTCAATATAACTAGACCTAAGCTTCCTTGTCTTCAATCATCCAATCTTGATAGCTTGATCACTGTTACAAATATTCATGTTATAGCATAGGATAGGGTGTTTATCATCATCAAAATATTCAAAGTTCAAAACACAACACTATGTAACTTGTATTTTCACTCCTGTTTACATGTTACATTAGGCATTTATGCCTAAAGAGATTTGAAGGCATCTCAGGGTAAAGCTGTGTGGTGTTTGGAATAAGTACAATATATGCTGCTCTTCAGGTGCTGTAAAATATAGTTGTTGTTATAGTAGACTAGTTACAAACTCTTCTTGAAGTTGGGTTCATTTCAGTCATTGAAGGCATCGTCGCAATTACTCATAGTTTAGATTTGAGGTTGGCTTGATTTTGGAAGTCTATCTACATCTTTGTGCTTTCAGAAATATTTTTAGCTTTAGTACTACTATTTCTCGCTCTAATAACACTAGGACCATGATATATAACATATTGCTGTACAAACTACACTACTTGAGATACTTAGGTACAAGGACCAAAATTGATTAGTGTAAAGTAGCAACGATGTTATTGTATTGCTCAAAGTGGTCTACAGTTGTATAAGGGAAGCCATGTAACCTGTAGAGTATATGTTTACCAGTGGGCCAGAAAAAGGAATTGATAGGTTCGTAAGTTCGTTGAAGATTGTCTAAAAGAAACTTCAAAGACGATGAAACTCAGGAGAAGGTGATTGGTTGATCTTTCTATTGTCAGTATTAGTCATATAAGTCTCTCATTTGCTTACTGGGACAATAATTTTATGTCTAACTATTGCTTGGGATCCATGAAATTAAATTAGCTATTGACTATTGAGCTTAATGGAATATAATCTATTTGTTATTTATGAGTTTGTGTATAAGAAACTTATAAAATATATATATCCTAGTTCTGATTATAATTATCTGAAATTATTTTGTAGTGCTTTCCTGGGATTCCTAACACTTATTCGCAAGAGATGATTGACGAGCTAAGAGATATGTGGTTGAAATATCTAAACAACCAAACACAAGACGATGGAGATTGAAGACGGCGATCAAGTTTGAATTGTACATATTATTTGATTATTTTAGTTTTAGTAGATAGCATTATATTATAGAAACTTTATTTTTAAGACATTTTTGGAAGTAATTAATGCTTTCAGTGAAATTGGTTTTGGATATAAATGTAACAAATATTTTTTTGACATGATGAATAAAGCAAGAAGAAATTTCTATTTATTAATATTATTGTAGCTATTTATAAATTGTTTTATAAAAAAAAAAGCCTATAAACAATGAGCCGCAAATACAGGAGCGATTACAAGATAATGTGTGTATGCAGTATCATTCTAATTTAGAAAAAAATGTAATAAACCTAAGAAATCGGATGTGGTCAATAATTGGTTTTAAAGGGTAAGGTAAGGGGACTGGTTTTTAAATGTTAACTGGTCTCCTAACCTCTTTACATATTATCTGCACGCTTACCTAGGAGACTAGTTTTACCTATCAACTGCTCTCCCAAATAAACAAAGAAACCAGGCTTTATAACCGGTTTCCTAACCTAAGACACTTGTGAGATGGAGACCTGTTGTAGTCCGATTTCGACCGGTTTCCTAGGCCTTTTTTTTGTAGTAGTGAGGATAAAGAAAACCAAGAATTTAGAATTTGTAACAACTATCCAAACATTACTCACCTAGAGATGGGCATGGGTCGGGCCAGCACGTGGGCCAGGCCGGCCCGTTGTTCGTTACGTGTGCCGTGGGCCTGCCATGGTCAAGAAATTTTATTTCAGGCCCAGCCCGGCACGAGCCCGCCTCTAATGCCCCTTTTCTTTGTTTTTTTAGTCCAAAATTGCCAAAAATCCTAAAAAAACATAAAACACGGATCAGGCCCGCAGGAGGCACAAGCCCGGCTCGTAGACCCGTGGGCCTGGTCCGGGAGGTGGACAAAATATGGAAATTTCAGGCTCGGCACGGCGCGGTCCGCCACTCACGGGCACGGGCCCGACCCTGCCCGCCATTGCCCCACGGGCCGAGCCCGTGAAAAGGCGTGGCCCGACCATGCTCAGGTTTATACTCACCCTACATAAATGACTTCTTAAGCAAAGCCTTTCGAGTTTAATCGAATTTGTAAGAACTTTAACCAGATTACCTAAACTGGCCTTGTCACGAACATTGACCAATTTTAGCATTACCAATCGAAGCTGACACAAGATTATCACAGTTTTTCAGATAAACTGACTCGAATTCCCAATCAAGAGTCAAGTTTATGAGGTTAGGAGCATCAATTATAAATGGAAAATTTGTCAGAAACAACCTTTTAAATACATGTTTTTGCGAGAAACAACCTTTTAAAAAAATCTGGCAAAATAAGACCATAAAAATAATTTTTTTTTGCGAGGAACAACCTTGACCCATTTTGTGGGCATTGACCAAGTATTTTGCGGCTTCGACACACCAAAACCAAACATGGCAAGGCACGTAACCCACGTTTCTTATGTTTAAACTCAATTTCCCTTCATATACTGATGAAGTCAACATCGGAAAATACTTGGTCAATGTCGGAAAATGGAGAAAAACAGGGTTGAAATATAAGAGATACAGTTCACGTGCACACCACATGTTTGGTTTTAACGAGTCAACGCTGAAAAATGCTTGGTCAATGCCGGAAAATGAGTCGAGGTTATTCCTCGCAAAATATTTTCTTCTTAAGGTTTTCTTTTGCCAGATTTTTTTAAAAGGTTGTTTCTCGTAAAAAATTGTATTTAAAAGGTTGTTTCTAACAAATTTTCCATGATAAATTGATAACGTGCTTATGCTTCAAACCGGTAAAGTTTGTTAAAACTATTTTTTGTAGTAGAGGACAACTGCCAAATAGATTTTTGAAAGTGTTGTATACACAGACTCTCTCGAGCTCAAGGCTTATCAGCTTTCAAAAACTCCTGAAATTAGGAGGGCTGAATATGCAGCAAGTCAGCTTCAACTTCTCCAAGTCAATCTCTTTTAGTATACTCTAGTATATATAATTACATATTTTTCACTCTCTACGCTCCCCAACAAAACCCTAGAAGAAACCCTTCACTCGCCAGCCGCTCCAGCAAGCTCGCTGGTGGCCGACCTCGCTGATGGTCGCCGGCGAGCCTGCTAGGCCTGCTTTCCGTTTTTCGTTTTTCATTCTTCTTTCTTAAATCGTGTTTCCCTTCCCCTGTTTCAGTCTTAGAGTAGGTTCCCCCTCCCCGGTTTCAGTCTTAGCGTAGGTTTCCCCACCCCCTTCCCCCGTGCTCGAGTCAGTCGTCGCTGCCTTGCAGGTTCCCTTGCAGTCGCCGGCAAGTTCTTTCCTTCCCCCTCCCCTTCGTGTTTGTCGGGCTTCCCTTCCCCACCCCCTGTTACGTTTTGTCGTTGGGCTTCCCCTTCCCCACTCCCCGTGTTTCGTACGTCGGCCTCCCTCCCCCCCCTCCCCGGTATGTTAACAAGTGGTTTTCGGTTTTAACGTTTGTGTTTCCCCTTCAAGTTTAGGGGGTATTACGAACCTAGTGATGTATGTTTTCGTTATTTTCATGTTTGTTTTCTTCATATCCGATGGCCCTTGCCTTTTTGTGACTGGTAGTGCTCGGGTGTTCGTTAGTGGTGATCGGTGGAGAGTTCAAGGCTCTTAGTTTCCTATGACAAAGGAAGATCTAGGTAACCTGGTAGGTAGAGCCAATAATCCTGGAGTTAGGCATGAGGTTTTTGCCACTTTAGGAATTCAGGTGTTGGATAAGATGAGAGGTGGTTCTCTTTTAAGATCTGTTATGCGGCGGTCTTATGGGTTCGGGATTGTCAGTTTGGATCTTAGGATCCGTCAGCGGGACGAAGTTCTTCAATCTAACTCGCTCCAAATTCTCGTGATGACTTCAGGTGTCATCACACCTAAGAAACGCATCTTGTGGGAGGCACTCCAACGTGCTTTGGAGCACGTCAAGACCTCCACGTCTTTCGAGTTTCAATCTAGTGTGATTGAACTCCGGATACCCTCGCAGAAGGGTCATAACTCACTTGACTTCCTTGTTAGTTGAATCAGGAGAATCCCAGGAGGATCATCAACGACCTTGGGATTTCGCGTCTAGTAGACATTGGGATCTACTAGCTGTTGTACGGCAATCTCTCTATGAAGATCGTCAGGGTTTTGTATCTCAACAGATTTCTTCTCATATCCAACCTCACCCGCCATCGCTCAAGACAAACTTTCGGACTGGACACTTAGTAGTTAGAGTTTTTTTAAACAAGTATGTACGCGTTAATGTAGTTCTTGTTAGTGATAGTTGTTTATGTTTGGTTATATTAGCATTAGGTTGTACTCCAGTTTTTAATTAATGCAAATTTTCTCGATGTCAAAAAAAAAAAACAATAATTCTCCAAGTCAACACACGAGAAAAGACGCGAGCTCAACCAAAGAGGCATCTGGCACATACTATATAGGCTAAAGTCGCTAATACCATTTCTTGAAAGATAGGATATCCACTGCGCAACATCTGGACAGGGTTTTACAGGAGGAACAGACAATGATAACTCAAGAATGGGTTGTTCATGTTGAAAGAGTATTTTGCTCACGATACTGCAAAATTTAACGGTCTCGCATACTTCCTCTTTAAGGACACTTGCAAAAAATGCAACATCAAAAAAAGGATAGGGGTTTGAAGTCCAAATGTCATGCCACTTATGCAAAAGAAGACACATTCGTGCAGCATCCTTGAGAGGCAAGCATTTCAAGATTTCGTGTATCACATCCCTCGGCAAATCACTGATTATATCAAGGCTACTGCTATTGACTCTGATGATCTTGGATCTACTATCGTTCATATCTACAACACCACCACCAACAACAAAAAGGCCTTAGTCCAAAAATGGTTAAGGATGGGCCAACATGAACCGTCATAAGAAATCATTTCCGCGACAAATGAAACTATAATAATAAAGGATTACGAGGATAGATAACATAAAGGAAAAAGAAACTGAAATTTTGTAGTTATAGTCCATATCTACTAAATTTGAATATTGAAGACTTTAATCATAAATAATTGAATAGTTAAACATGAATTCGAGCTTACCAGTGAATAAAATTTCAAAGAATTCTGAATTCTTACTCAAATATTTAAGTGTAAACTACAACATTTATATGTTAAAACTTATAATAGTAAAATTAGCAACCTTCAATTTTATGGATATCGTCGAAAAACAGCTTCGATTTCTATCCTCTAACTCCTCAAATATGCTCCCCAGATTCCAGAAAAAGTAACTTGAAATGATGCTAGAAATAAAGTAACTTGAAATGATGCTAGAAATTCGAATTCAAAGATGAAATTTTAGAAATTGGAATGGATGAATATTAATGTAGAGAGAATTGAAATTTCCCTTTTTATCTAGGGTTAGCGCGAATCTCTATTATATAAGCCAAGGGAGGAGGTGTGGTGTTCCCCTTTGAAATGACTAGAATACCCTCTAATAAATTAAAACAATGTTTTTTTTTTATAAAAAGTTAAAAAAATGAGAATCAATGCAACTTGCCATATGGAATAAGTCAAAAATGGAATATGCAATCACCATTAATAACTTGACAAAATATATTGACACAATCAATTCACGAAATTAATTATAATCTTCAATCAAAAAATGTCAGCGATATATTCTAAGAGTATAATACTTCGTATTTACAAAGTTCAAATAATATGGTTTATTAACGTTTACAATCGTTAAAGAACTATACTTAAGCCGTTGACAAGGAATTATTAAATCATCGACCAAATTTTTCAGTGACGGTACACTACAAAAAAACGCTCGTATAGCGACGGAGTTTTAGAAACGGATTTGTATCCGTTTCTAACTTAGAGACGGAAAATTAATAATCCGTTTCTAAAAAAA
This sequence comes from Beta corolliflora, assembly GCA_947648045.1. Taxonomy (NCBI): domain Eukaryota; kingdom Viridiplantae; phylum Streptophyta; class Magnoliopsida; order Caryophyllales; family Amaranthaceae; genus Beta; species Beta corolliflora. The sequence continues at coordinate 260,344 of CANSZD010001352.1, forward strand.
TATAGGGACGGATTTTAAAATCCGTCCCTAAGTTAGAGACGGAATTATAAAATCCGTTTCTGGTGTGTTTTACCAATTTTTCCAGACTTTGTCAAAAATTTAGATCTAATTTAGAGACGGATTTTGAAATTCCGTCTCTAAATTAGAGACGGAATTTTTGAATTCCGTCTCTAAATTAGAGACGGATTTTTGAATTCCGTCTCTAATTTAGAGACGGATCTTTAAAATTCCGTCTCTAAATTAGAGACGGATTTTCAAATTCCGTCTCTAATTTAGGGACGGATTTTCAAATTCCGTCTCTAATTTAGGGACGGATTTACAAAATCCGTCTCTAATTTAGGGACGGATTTTCAAATTCCGTCCCTAAGTTAGTCAAGTAGATATGTTTTAAAATGCACTTTCAAATCCGTCTCTAAATTAGAGACGAATATTCAAATTCGTCTCTAAATTAGAGACGAAAATTCAAATCCGTCTCTAAATTAGAGATGGATTTTCATTTCCGTCTCTAAATTAGAGACGGATTTGAAAATCCGTCTCTAATTTAGACAAGTAGATATTTTTTATAATGCACTTTAGAGACGGAAATTCAAATCCGTCTCTAAATTAGAGACGGATATTCAAATTTGTCTCTAAATTAGAGACGGATTTTTAAGATCTGTTTCTAATATTTCTTTCAATTATTATCAATTCCACACGTAAAAGTAAACAAGTAGTACTTGGTGTAGTTGGTATGAGTTTCTCCTTGTGACTTAGAGGTTACAGGTTCGATTCCTACCAACTGCGTTTCTTGAGAATGGGGATTCCCCTTACCCATTTCCACTGCTTCCAAGAGCCTTGCCTACAAAGCCGGACCAGGGTTGACCGGAGCGAGGTTCGAACCGAGTGAGATTGTGAACCGGTAATGGGACCGGGTTGAACCGAACAACTAACAATAGATGATTTTAAAAAAACCATTCCTAAACTTAGAGACGGATTTCAAAAATCCGTCTCTAAAATTAGAGACGGATTTTTGAATTCCGTCTCTAAAATTAGAGACGGATTTTTGAATTCCGTCCCTAAACTTAGAGACGGATTTTGAAATCCGTCCCTAAACTCAGAGACGGATTTTGAAATCCGTCTCTAATTTTTTGCTACGGAATTAGAAACGGATATTATTCCGTCGCTAAATTAGAGACGGATATTTGGGATTCCGTCTCTAAGTTCGTTTAGCGACGAGGACTTTAGTAACGGACATAATCCGTCTCTAAATCCGTCTCTGAGTACATATAGCGACGGATTTTGACTATTTAGAGACGGATTATGTCCGTCGCTATAGAGTGATTTTTTTGTAGTGGTATTGAACAGTTAAAAATCGTTCACCTTCAATTTAAAAAGATGATAACATCTACAAAAGAACTTCAATAATTTACATCACTACCAAAATAATTTTATATTAAAAAAAATATGTACATTCGTACATATGGCTCCATAAGGTTGTTGACGCACGCATCGCGTGCATATACGACTAGTTCTGAAAATTGGAGGGTGAAGGTTTGAACTTGAAACATATTCTTTTTTGTTTCTTCTTTTCTTTTTCTTTACATTGCATCTAGCACGTCTTTTTTATTTTTTTAAGGAATTTAGCACATCTTTTAAATATCAAGTTTTAATTTTTTAATAAAACAATTTTGTCAAGAAAACAAATATAGATGTTAATTAGACTTGTTCGTTAAAAAAAACAAATACTTTTGTTACCTAGAACGTAATGGTTCCAGCATGTCCGAACCAATTATTCATTTTTGGTATCCAAGTAGACCGACATCGATTTGGGTTTCAATTTTTTCGAGCTGGTTGTGAAACGGGTAATGGGTCTCGTTGAGTCGTTGACCCCTAATCCATATTTTCTACTTGGTTATGAATCAATTCATTTGGGGAAAAGAAAAGGAGGGAAATAACAGATACCAATTTCCTTTCTTCTTTAATCAACCAATTCATTTAAAAGATGAAAAAAGGGAAAAAAAGTGAGACTCATGTGCTAGGTTAATCCTAGCGCTAGATAATTAATTCATGGCATAATTCAACAATCACTATCGACATACTCTAAAAGCTTAGCTTATCAATGCAATATCCACATGAATTTAAAAAATACTAGTATCTATTAAGCATTACAAATCATAATTTAACTGAAAGTTGGACGTAGATATTACTACCTCTGTTGTTTTAAGTCTACACAATTATTTTTACACTTGTCTAGGTATACCTTTGATCATAAGTTTCTTTAACTAGCAATAAGAAAAAAATTTACAAAAATTGATATTGTAAAATATATATATATATATATATATATATATATATATATATATATATATATATATATATATATATATATATATATATATATATATAAAAGTCAGTTTTTAGCTTACGTTACGTGGCAGCAAGTTACTCGAGCGAATTGTGTTAGTTTGCATGGCCAGGTGGCAGCGAGTGATTGGATAGGCAAAGGAGAAGAGGATCGCTGATATGTCAAAGCAGTTGGGGTTTCCTATTATTTAGGAGATGTGCGCAGCATTGAGGAGAAAATGGAGCCAAGTACAACCGTCGGGTTCAAAGATATTCCTCACAATCCCAATAAAATAGGATCTCAGCCAATCAACGTCCAAGAATAAAACGGCTACGTTATTATTATTCTTAATATAAATAGAGTTCACTAGCTACTTTGTAAAATCATCTCACACTCATCCCTACTACTCTCTTAGTAGCTAAAGCAACTTTCTTGTACTCTCATGCAAACTCAAGTAAACTTAGTGAATTGGCAGGATATCAATCCTTCCGTGGTTTTTCCCTCATTTCTAAGGGTTTTCCTCTTAAAAACTTGTTGCGTGCTTTTGTTCTTTTTTCGCAATTTATTTCTTTTCGCAAGTTAACTGTCAACCCACTCTCCAAGCAAATTAGTCTTAGTGTGAAATTTGCCCTAAACATATATATTCACGTATCTAACAAGATCTCATATAATAGTGTTAATCGTTTCGTATGAATCACAAACAACAATCAAATTGAACTATGTGAATATGTGAATAATGCAAATGTAGGAAATGTGTAAATTAGAAGAGAATGTAGGGAGTACACATGCTATCCTCAACCTATGGGCCCCTGCTGGCCTGCTTGTCACAAAATTTCTTATAATACAGCTAAACATTTGAATCCAAGGATTCTCAAAAGTTGTATTTTGATCTTGATTTACGTAATAATAGGACTTGATCGAATCGAAAGTCGTACTGTTTGCTATTTATATTCACATATATTGGCGGCTGGAAAATTATCAGATTAGTGATGCAAAACAGGAAGAGTATAGTACTTGAGTCTTCCATTACGAACTAGGACTTGTATATATAATTTCTGCCTTTGGTGATGCTCGGGGATATTGCATTAATGCTCTTGCTAATTTCCACTCTAAATCAGACGTGATCCTTGGATTAGGCTTGACGTACATCTTCTCGAGTGTAGGAGAGCGCGAAAGTAAAAATTCGATCCAGTTTAACTCCATGCCGGAACCATTGACAGAGTAGATAGACACTTTGCATAGGCGACGATGTTTGTAGGAAGGGTCAGAAGTTACTTCACAACCACCTGAACAGATGGTGCTCTTGAACTGCAGAACAAAATTAACTCAAGGTTAGCCATGATAAGAAGAACAAATAAAACAGGAACAGAAAATGTGCTTAAGCTACCGTTATCATGTTATGTCGTGTAAATTTCATAAAAGTTTACATAGTAAACAAGTGAGCAAGACTTGAAAAAGTTCAATAGAAGGATGTTTATTCCTTAGCTTACAGGCTTCGATTTTCTGTTTAGGCTCTTCTTTGAGCCTTTTTTTGTGTGTGTAATTTGAAATTAATATAAACTCCCATATTCTGAACCTAGTGTGATTGAGTTATTTTGTATCTGAACTCGTCGAGATTGATATAAACTTCTCTATTATCTACACAGTGGATGTAGCTAACACATCATAAGAAAATAAACAAGGTAAGATCTACGTGTTTTTCAGAGGTGGAAATCTGTTGCTGTAAAATTAAGGCAATGACGTGACAAACTTATCTCATCCTGGTTGAGAAATATGAAAATAGTGAAAACAACTTTATGGACTAACAAGTAACAATCATTTTTATTAACATCATAATCACAAAATCATAAAGCAACTTACAGAGATTACAAGTTCTTCCATTTTAGGACAACTTTGAATCAAGCCACAAGCACAGAGAGATTGAAACATGTCATACGCATCAATGTTTGACAAATGCAGTAGTTTCAGTTCCTTAAAAGTCCAATCGCTTACACCCCAGTAGCATGTTGCAGCCATGAACTTCAATTCAACAATCGTTAATAACAAATTACGACGTGAGGCAAATCTGTTAAATCCAAGTTATATATATACAAAAATCCACAGTTTTGAGTTTCTTCATTACCTCAAAAAAGTAACCTCTGATATTAAGCTCCTGAATGTTACATGAATTAGAAAGAAAGTCGAATAGATCACGTGTTGTATCGTCACTTTTAGCAACCACCTTTTCAAGCAAACCAATTGTAACAGATTGAAGATTTGGACAACCCTTTAAACAGATAGACTTATATGTGCCTGATACCTTTACAACCTTCAAATTTGGAGCATCTATAGTAGGATGATCAACGCCGCTTAATCCCTTAAGTATCAAACTCTCAAGCATAGGACAACTAGCAATGAAACTTCCAAATGTAGCTCTTATAAATTTCACATTTTCGAGCTCGAGTTGGATGAGTTTTTCAAAGCTTTTAAATGTAGGAGGGACAAGTACTTGGCAATAAGTAAGTTTCAAGATTTTCAACTCCACACAAGAGAATATATGAGATGGTAGATTAAAACAAGTTTTCCCACAGTTCTCAATGGTAATTTCCTGAACACCATTGTTTGATAGAAACGTTATGAATGGACCGGTCTCAGGCGTTCGTGAAATCGAGTATGGAATGTGAAGAAAAAATCGAGGTATTGGACCTTTGTGAGAGAGGAGAAGTTTGCTCACTATGCAGTAATAATCATAGTCAGGACATAGACTTTTATTAAGGACCTTTTTGAAGAACTGAGCATCAAACTTCAAATGTGGAATTGACTTCCAAATATCTTTCCACTTCCTTGACATTATAGCTAGCCTTGCAGTCTCATTGAGGGGGTAGTTGATCCATGATGCAATCTATCACATTGGTTGGCAAATTACTAACGAAATTTTCTGGAAGGCCGTTCATTATTATTGTCTTAGTACTGCAATCGACAGCCATTATAAATCTGCAAAATCAAAGATGAAATAAAGTGATTAATAAAAACACTAACAACCTACCTCTTTGGTAACTGACAATAATTGTTGGTAATGATATTGGATTTACATAATGTCTATTATCTCTATTATATATAAGGCAACTCTTGGGGACTTTTGAGTAGTCACCAAATTACCCCCAACTATAAACAAAAATTACAGTTAATCATTTAATAAATTTAAAAAACAAAAGTAAAATAAGGAAAAAAAAGGGGAAAAGAATCCTAACATTTGCGTTAAAATAGATGCCAAACAGTTACTTTACTTCACTGTGTTCATCTTTTCCAATTTTTTTTAATGCACTAATTAATTGTAAAGGCAGTTTTTTCTACCTCTTCAGTTTCTCCTCTTCTCCTTCCTCTTATTTCAACTTCTCTCATGAATGAGGATAAAATTGAAAATATCCACATAATCACGCATACGTGATGTCACGCACGCATCGCGTGCAAAAATACTAGTCTCTATTATATAAGGCGAACTCTTGGGACTTTGGTGTCCACTTGAGTTGCCCAAAACCCCCAACTATAAACAAAAATTACGGTTGCAACCATTTAATAAATTTAAAAAACAAAAGTAAAATAAGGAAAAAAAGGGGGAAAAGAATCCTAACATTTGTGTTAAAATAGACAATGCAGCGATTCTTTCTTCACTTTGTGTTCACCTTTTCCAAATTTTTTTTAATGCACTAATTAATTGTAAAGGCAGTTTTTTCTACTTCTTCAGTTTCTCCTCTTCTCCTTCCTCTTATTTCAAAATCTCTTATGAATGAGGATAAAATTGAAAATATCCACAAAATCACGCATACGTCATGTCACGCACGCATCGCGTGCAAAAAATACTAGTATCATATAAGTGAAGGGGGAGGAAGATGGTGTCCCCTTTTACAAAAAGTCTGATTTACCCTTAATGAATTTACATTGTCATATATATTAAATAATAATTTTTTCTTCCTACTTGCCATATACATTGAACAAGTTAACAATGATATTCAATTTAAAATTTTAATTAAATATTAAATTAAGTAAAATGATTTCCTCTTCTTACATATGTGTGATAAACTCTGATAAAATAATTAAATTGACAAAATAACTTGATTAACACAATCAGAATAAAAAATAATAACTTGAATTTCATATTAATAATTATACTGATAATACTTTAAAACCTAAATGTTGATTATTATTCGGTAATCTCAATTGTATAAATTAAACTCTTCCACTTTATTAGTATTCAACAATTGAACCTGATACACAAATTCTTCAACTTTATTTGAGGACAAACTTTTTTCTACTTTATATTTCCTTTTCTCAATACTATATTTTGAATAATGATGAACAAATAACTAAAAAAACAACAAAACATTAATTTAAGAAAAACATATTAAAAAATTTAAAGTAATTATAAATGTTTGTTCGAATCAATTTTTTTATAACACTGGTAAATAACTAATTGAGAAAAAAAAACGTTAATATGACACGCACGTATAACGTGCAAAAAATGCTAATTTTTATGTAAAAAAAGGTCTCATGTCAATGTCCGTACATGGTAGTTTAACTTGATCTCTGAACATATAATGCGTTCATAAATCTTCATTATATTAAAAAGAGATAATGGAGATAATGGAGATGAACAAGCATTATTAACATGGACATGCCATGATATATTCTTCATAAATTACTTACAAATCTAACATTATGACCATAATTTACCATCCCCTAGGCCCTAATAAATGGACTGCATGAGTAACATTTCGATCACAAAAAAAAACATGAGTATGGATTAAATTGGCTGGAGCTAAAGGAATAGAATGAGGATGTGATACCAGAATACTTGATCTCCGTCCCTCTTCGGGCGATCTTGCTGCCTATTATCTTCTCTTAGTCGTGCTCCCTTTTTTCGTCTCTATTTATCCCATCGTTATGGTGCCAGGTATCATCCATGTGTTCTCCGGCAATGACATCGTCCATGAAGTCTGCCTTATGTCTCGGATTATTGATCCCAATAGAAGAAGAAAATATGGCATTTGATTGAGTTGTGATTCAGTTTGATTTCCTGAGGTGCCAGACATACACCTGTTGCTTAAACAATTCTCGTTGGTTTTTTTACCCATGTCCAACATGGAACATGCACCTTCGAATTAATACTCCTTGCGTGATTGCGTCACACAATAATTACGATAGTTTCTCATATTTGAATGTCTAATAATGGCTACAACACTTTTTAATTCTTATTGTAGAATCGACCACAAATATTTTTTCTCTCTATGATCTCTTTTTAAATGACTTGAAAAATTGTGTAAACGATTTTGATCCTTACCCACATAGGAAGATTATCATCATTCTATCACCAAAATACATCACTTTTCATTAATCGATATCCAAATCCAATTACTAAGGCCCTGTTCTTTTGGACTTATTTTCAGCAAAAATAAGTAAAAATAAGTTCAGTTCAGCAAAAATAAGTTCAGTTCAGCAAAAATAAGTAAAAATAAGTTCGGTTCAGCAAAAATAAGTAAAAATAAGTTCGGTTCAGCAAATATAAGTTCGGTTCGGCCAAAATAAGTTCGGTTCAAAGCAAAAATAAGTTCGGTTCAGCCTAAAATAAGTTCGGTTCAAAAAAATAAGTTTAGTCTTGTCTAATGTTGTAATTATTATTTTTGTTTTCAATATCACTATTACTATTGTTATTATTATTATAAATATTATAATTATAATAACGATGAATTTGTATTTTTTTTTTTTTATTTTTTTTATTTTTTATTTATTTATTTATTATTTATTAATTATTATAATTATTATTATAATTATTATTATTAATTATTATTATTTATTATTTATTATTTATTATTTATTATTTATTATTTATTATTTATTATTTATTATTTATTATTTATTATTTATTATTTATTATTTATTATTTATTATTTATTATTTATTATTTATTATTTATTATTTATTATTTATTATTTATTATTTATTATTTATTATTTATTATTTATTATTTATTATTTATTATTTATTATTTATTATTTATTATTTATTATTTATTATTTATTATTTATTATTTATTATTTATAATTTATTATTAATTATTTATTATTATTTATTATTTATTATTATTATTGTGCTAATTATTTATTATTATTTATTATTTATTATTTATTATTATTATTATTATTATTCTAATTAATTATTATTATTATTATTATTATTATTATTTATTATTTATTATTATTATTTACTATTATTATTATTATTTTATTATTATTATTCTAATTATTTATTATTATTATTATTTATTATTTATTATTAATTATTATTATTTACTATTATTATTATTATTATTATTATTATTTTATTATTTTATTATTTATTATTTATCATTTATAATTATTATTATTTATTATTATTATTATTTATTATTATAATTATTATTATTATTTATTATTATTATTTATTATTTATCATTTATAATTATTATTATTAATTATTATTATTATTTATTATTATTATTATTTATTATTATTATTATTTATTATATATTATCCATTATTTATTTATTATTATTATTATTATTATTATTATTTATTATTTATAATTTATAATTTATAATTTATTATTTATAATTTATTATATATTATTTATTATTTATTATTTATTATTTATTATTATTATTTATTATTTATTATTTATTATTTATTATTTTTTATTTATTATTTAATATTTCTAATTATTTAATATTTATTATTTAATTTTTATTATTTAATATTTATTATTATTATTATTTATTATTTATTATTATTTATTATTTATTATTTATTATTTATTATTTATTATTTATTATTTATTATTATTTATTATTTATTATTTATTATTATTTATTTATTATTTATTATTTATTATTATTTTCTATTATTATTATTTATTATTATTATTATTTATTATTATTATTATTATTATTATTTATTATTATTAACTATTATTTATTAATTATTATATATTATTTATTATTTATTATTTATTATTTATGATTATTTTCTTTTATTATTTATAATTTATTATTATTATTATTTCTTATTATATATGATTTATTATTTATTATTTATTATTTATTATTTATTATTTATTATTTATTATTTATTATTTATTATTTATTATTTATTATTTATTATTTATTATTTATTATTTATTATTTATTATTATTATTATTATTATTTATTCTTTATTTATTATTTATTATTTATTATTTATTACTTATTATTTATTATTTATTATTTATTATTTATTATTTATTATTTATTATTTATTATTTATTATTTATTATTATTAGTTGTTATTATTATTTATTATTTATTATTATTATTATTTATTATTAATATTATTTATTATTATTTATTATTTTTAATTTTTTATTATTATTTATTATTATTATTATTATTATTTATTATTATTTATTATTTATTATTTTATTACTATTTATTATTATAAAATAATAATAATAAGTATTGATAATATTATGTTAATATTTATTGATTATTATAATAATAAATATTGATAATATTATGTTAATACAGTTTAGTTCATCAAAAATAAGTTCAGTTCAGCAAAAATAAGTTCAGTTCGGCCAAAATAAGTTCAGTTCAAGCAAAAATAAGTTCGGTTCAGCCAAAATAAGTTCAGTTCAGCAAAAATAAGTAAAAATAAGTTCGGTTCGGCAGAAATAAGTAAAAATAAGTTCGGTTCGGCAAAAATAAGTTCAGTTCAGCAAAAATAAAATAAGTTCAGTTCAGTTCAGCCAAAATAAGTTCAAAAGAACAGGGCCTAAATGATTTTACCTTCGTAAAAAATTTGGAAAAAGTATAACAATTAGCACCCCTGAATAAAAGTAAAAGCTAAAGTCAAGGCCAGATCATCTCACCTTATGAAGATGTAAGACCATATAAACTAATGAAACGTACTCCAAAAAAGTTTGCGGGATATCAACCGAGCCACAAAATAGTATACTATAAATAACCCGCCTTGCTCTTTGCTTAATAGATCAATAATACCCTAATAAATATAAGAGACAGTGTTTTAAGTCTGCTCCAATGTTAAGATAAGGTAAAGTCAGGGCTAATTAGGTTTAATAAAGTCCTGTAAGAAACTGCCTACTTTTAAATTAAAATTAGGCGACGACCCAAGTCCAATATTAAGAAGAGAAATGACACATTTCTAAATATAGTGATTAGTTTTATCTATTTAGTGGCTACTTTATTATTATCTGTGTTTTTTGGCTTTATGCCTATGGATCTGTTGGGTTCATTTTTTGCACCGGATGGAAAGCATCCGCTAATGATTACGTTTGCAGGCAAAGGAGCCTCCTGGTGTTTAATCATCCAATTAATCATGAAAATACTTAGTTGGAACATTCAAGGTGGAAAGAAAAAATAAGCTCTTGCTGAACTTATTTAATTAAAAAACAAAATTAAACCAGATATAATGTTCAACCTCGAAACTTTAACTACGGCAAGTAATAGTTCACAAATTCTCCGAGCTTTACATTTTGACAACAAATTCATTATAGAGCCTATTAATCATTGTGGTGGTCTTTGGGTTCTATGGAATAATGAAAATGTCTCTCTTAATACGCACTCCCTCACTAATCGTTGCGCTCGTCTCAATGTCACCTATAAACCTTTGAATCAATCATTCTTTATCATGGGGTTATATGCTCCAGCGCAAGAGCATGAAAAATCCCCTTTTTGGGAGTATTTGCTTCACTTTCATTCAAATCTGTCTCTCCCAAGGATTGTTATTGGAGATCTCAATGAGCTTCTCTATAGTAATGACAAGTTCGGAGGACGACCAGTTAATATCACGCCCACTAATATATTTCCAACGCTTCTCTCCTCCTTAATCACTATTGATTTTCCTTGCCTTCAAAAGGATTTTTCTTGGAAAAAAACTATTCACTCATCTACTATTTACGAACGATTGGATCGCGCGATCGCTCACCCAAGTATTCAATCACATTTTCCTAATGCACGTCTTTCAATTGGTAATTTCACAGTCTCATATCACGCTCCGCTAATTCTTGACCTTGCGCCTTCTACTATGCACTGCCCTCGGATGTTCAAATTTCACAATAGTTGGACTCTTGAACCAGAGTCCCACTCCCAAGTTGCCTCCATTTGGGGTGCTCAAATAAGAGGTTCTAGATTTTTTCGTGTACAACAACGTTTATTACGAATCAAAACACACCTTCAAATATGGTCCAAAGGCATATATTGGCACACTCAAAATAAACTCGTCCAAAATGAACAACGTCTTACCGATTTGGAGTAACGTCTTTTTCAACAACCTTTCGACCCCATTCTCGTGATTCATATTAACCGTCTCATTCGACAGCGAGAGAAACTTTATTATTTGGCCAATCTCACTGGAAATCTTTTAATCGAAAATTATGGCTCACCCAAGTTGACCGTAACACTAGATTTTCTCATAACAAGAAGAAGCGCAAACAAGCTCATACTTTTATCTATCGTTTAAAGAATGAGCTAGACCAGTGGGTTGATTCCCCTTTTGAAATTTCCAATCTATTACTTGACTCATTTAAAAATCATTTTCGATCAAACGCCGCGCCAGATAGATATCTTAACTTGGACTGTATCCAACCCATTATTTCAACAGGTGATTCCACTTCTTTATTAGCACCGGTCTTTGACATTGAAATAAAGTTGGATGCTTTTTTCTCTATGATTCCTCTTAAAGCACCTGGCTCCGATGGTTTCGGGGCAAAATTTTATCAAGCCTATTGGCCTATCATTGGGAATGATATTTGTTTAGCCATTAAGAGTTTCTTTTCCCATGGCAAATTACCAAACTTGATGAACCATACTATTATCACCTTTATTCCTAAACAAGAAGTGGTTGAAACTCCAAATCATTTGCGGCCGATGAGCCTTGTTAATTCAATTTATAAGGCGATTTCAAAATTGCTCGTGGGTCGTTTAAGCCCCATTCTTCAAAAACATATTAGCCCAATACAGAAAGCTGCAGATTGATCTATTCATGATAATATACTAATTGTACAAGAAATTCTCAATACTTTTCATAAATCAAAAAATCAGGTTGGTGTGCTCTCAAGCTTGACATGAAGAAAGCTAAATATTTATCGAACAACAATTTCTTTAGTACAACCCCGAAAACTAAAGACTCACCTATTTGACACAAAATCTTAGCTCAACGAGACATTCTTCGTAAAGAATCAGATGGAAAATTGGGGATGGAAGTAACATTCTTTTTTGGTTGGACCAATGGGCTACACTAACGAACCCCTGACGCAAATTCTAGACTTACCCCCCGCTCAGATTGATGTCACAATGCGGGTGGCAGAATTTATCCTCCCAAATGCCTCTTGGGACATAGATAAACTCATCATCTACGTCCCTCCACATATTGTTAACATTATTAAAGGTATTCCGCTTCCTTCCCAATCCATGGTTGATACTCCTATATGGGGTTCTACTTCTAATGGCCTTTTCTCTATTAAATCAGCCACTTGGTTGGCTCATAATTTGCCCAATCTCGCTCATTGGCCTTTTAAATGGATCTGGAAACTTGATTTACCACCAAAGATTATTATCTTTCTATGGAAAATTTGCCACCATAGCCTAGCTCTTCGTCAAACCCTCCACACTCGTCATATTATTCCTTTCGATCATTGTCCCCTTTGTAACAATGTTGTCGAATCCTTAGATCATTTGTTTCTCTCGTGTTCCATCTCCAACACTATAAGAAAAGACGATATCAACGACCGCTTAAAGCCGTCGTTGATTAACCTAAAACAGTCGCTGAAATATTCAACGACGGTCAACGGTCGTTGACGGACAGTCGTTGTATCGATGGTCGTTGATTTAGGAATAAACGACCGTCTGGCCGTCGGTGCCAATATCAACGACGGTTTACTTACCTATCAACGATTGTTTCAGAAACCAACGTTGATTATATGTCACCTACTGTTTGGAGCTGTTGCTGAAACAACGACGGTTGTTAACAGTCGGTAAATCACCGACGGTTTAAAACAGACGTTAAATTAACGACGGTTTTAAACAGTCGGTTAATTAACGACGGTTTAAAGCAGTCGCTAATATTGAAAAGCAGTCGTTGCCTTTTGCATCCATGGCAGCCGTCGTTGTTTCACTGTTTAGCCGTCGTCGTTTTTTTAAATTACATTAATTAGTTAATTATGTTCCAAATTATAATTAAACCTGTACCTGCACGGCTGCACCTAAATATACTACACTAAACCCTGTTCCTCCATCGCCTCAATCGCATTCAATATTTTCAACTACAAAAATATGCAATTTTAATATATATTACAATTTGCGTAGATACTTATATAATTACATGAAATAGATTAAAAGTATGTACACAAAATAAATCCCGGTGTCGGGAAATAAAGTAGAAGTCGGGTTTTACAAAAATATATATCGACAAATCTAGAAACTTATAAGCTAGATGCCGATAAATATAGACACTAAATGTCTATAGTTTGACAAACTCCCTAGACTAAATATATGTACACAAAATAGATCCCGGTGTTGGAAAATAAAGTAGAAGTCGGGTTCTAAAAAAATATACCGACACATCTAGAAACAAAGCTAGATGCCGATAAATATAGACACTAAATGCATATAGTTAGACTAACTATATAGAAACTATAAGTTTGTTACCTAGTTGCCAAAACCAAACAAACTACAATGTCACGGGTGTCTATGTAGCACCACCAAACCCTGGGTCATCTTCTGGTCTGCGTTGTGGATGGGGGCCTGTGTTGCAACCTGAGAACATGTGGCCGAAACTAGACATGTTCCTCATCATTTCCTGTAGGAGGGCCCAGTTTGACTCTTCCAACTGTGTTGCGACCCTTGCCTCTACCTCTTCCATCCGTGCACCGACCTTTGCCTCCACCTGCGCCTCAAGCTGAGAAAAAATGGACGGCTCATATGGTTGTGAAGAGCCATCTCCTCGCCCAGATGAAGAGTTGTAGTACAAATGATCTCCCTGACACAACCCCTGCACTTTTCCTCTGTTCCTCCCACCAACTGTCTCCCAATACAACAGATTAGGGTTCGGATGTGACCCCTGAGTGGTACAATCATCCAGCTTCTTGTTGTATGTCTCCTGCATTTGGTTAAATAATGTACTCATTTCATGCATTTTCAAGTAAAAACTACTATGTGACACATCAAACAAACTATATTTGCGTTGCTTGGTTCTACCATGCCTATATTTTGTATTTTCAATCAAAACAACTATTAAACACATGAAACAAAGTATATATATGATGTTTGATGTGTTTATAACTTAAACTAACTTCAAACTACTCAAATTCATTCATTTTCAAGTAAAATGGCAAAAAATGGGCTAAAATGGCCTATATTTGGTTCTAACATGCTTATATTTTGTTTTTTCAATAAAAACTACTATTAAACACATGAAACAAAGACATGAACCTTCACTGCAGATAAACAGAATTTCTACGCACTAAGGGTCAACGAAAAGCAATTGTGATTTTGTAAGTTAAGAAGAGTCAAGTAGTTTAGGAGTGCATAGTACTGAAATGTTATCATTCAACAAGCTAATCAGAGAGGACCACAAGATCACTACCCTTTGAAATACCAGCATAGTATTAGTGGCTCCACAAAATACACAATAAAAGACTTAAAATTCCCAATACTCAATCAAGTAGCACCACAAGATCAGAATTCAGAACTAATCATACCAACTCATATTACATGTCAACCAGAAATCAATAACAACATCGCATTCAGTGTTCCACAAGAAATTAATTCAAGCAACAAATTGATCGACTAAAACTCAAGCGCCAAATTTGAGCAGCGAATTTTCACGCATATAAAAAATGAAAATTCAAACAACAAATTCAATGATATCTCTCTCCGTGACTCCATCAGATCTAGATATATATTTATACATACCTAAAAATATCATAAAAACCTTGATTTCATTTCATTTTCGCAGTAATCTAAAGTTATAGTCAATGCAGATACCAATATTACAGCTTCCACACTGCAAATTCAAGAAAATTCCACACAATGAAAACCAAAACTAAAAAGCAATTCAAATAACAGCACCTGAACATTTGAATAATGAGGAACAAATTCAAGATTGGCAACCCTAGCTTCCAATGCGCCAAAATTGTCCTTCAACTGATAATAAATCGAACAAAATCAAAATAAGTTACAACGAAAAGATTGAAGAAAAAACGCGTAAGTGAAATTTAAGGAAAGAGAGATTAAATTGGAGAGAGAAAATGAATACTTGATCGACAAGGAGGTAATGATCTTTGAAGAGGTATTATCGGCGGCGAGGACCAGCGTACGGTGGTGTTGGCCACCTATATCCCAAAAACCCAATTTTCAGGGTTTGATGAGTAACAAAAAAAAAAGAAACATGAAGCTTTAGGAATTACTGGCGGCAAGGAGAGCGAAAAGGGTTGTCGCCGGTCGTTGGAGGAAGGTGGAGGTCTGACCTTGGCCTTCAATGGCTTCTTCAATTCGCGCGCCCTCCTCTCCCTTTTGTGTTTTGAAAATGAAATGAATACAGTCGTTTAACAACAAAGAGGAGGTAAACTTTATTTTAACTCCTTTTCATCAGCGACCGCTTAATACAGTCGCCAAAGCTAAAAAAAATCTGAAATTTAAAATAATAAAATCAACGACTGCTTTAAACGGTCGCTGATCAACAACGACTGTTCGTCTGTCGCTGTCCACTTTAAAAGCAGTCGGTGGCAACGACGGTTTAAAACAGTCGTTGTCTTCAATAATAACGACCGTTATTATAGCCGTCGCGGTGAAGTAGTCGTTGATTTAGCCTTTTCTTGTAGTGCAACTCCCACTGGCGTCTTGCTCAAGTCCAAAAATGGCTTGATTTCCCGACCTTTCAAAGCTCTCTACTAGACCAACTCACCTTCTTCAAATCACAAAGACACACTATCACTAAATTTGTTTTTCTCCTTTGGCATATATGGAAGGAGCGAAATGAGATCATCTTCCACAATGCAACGTGGAATCCTTTCCGTGTCTTTCATAGGTCAGCTTTTGCCCACTATGAATGGTTTACTCGCACTAGCCTGGACCAAAGGCTTGGCTCGGTTTCTCCTCAGATAGGAGCTTCACCCCCTTCCCCTACCCCCCACTCTCACATCATGGTGGCCTGGGAGCCACCTCCTCTTCACTCTTCCAAACTAAATTTCGACGGCTCCGTCATCAATTCATCAGCAGCAGGAGGTGTCATCATCCGTAATCATTCAGGCGAAGTTCAACAAGCCTATGCTTACAACTTAGGCCGTGCATTTGTCATAGTTGCGGAAGCTTCAGCACTTCATCGTGGTGTTCTGCTAGCTCTCCAAAGTGGCTTTCAAAAACTCGTCATTGAAGGTGATAACGTTCTTGTCATAAATACTCTAAAAGGTGTCTGGTCATCCCCATGGCAAATAGATCACATCATCAAGGATACCAAGCTCCTCCTTCAACAATTCGTTTCTTGGGAAGCACGTCACATCTATCGAGAAGCAAATTCAGCAGCAGATTGGATCGCAATTGTTTCTACTAAGAAATTGAGGATTGAAATAGGTTGAGTGATTTGATGTGGGCCCCAAGAAGGTACGCCTGAGCTCCGTTATCCGTACGCCGGAAACCTGCAAAACAAGGTTAGCCTACCGCGGGGGTGGTCCCGGGATCGCCCCTCCGACGCTCAAGTCAGTAAATGATTGAGGTAGAGAGAGAAAGTGATCAATGTAGAGAGAGATGCTCTGGGTTTTGTAGCTAAGAATTGCTTACCTTTTGATTGGTAAGACAACCGCTATTTATAGAGGATGGGACCTCCAATAAATGAGGGTATTTTAGTCAGCTCCAGCTGGTGGAGGATTGCCTTCCCTAGAGGTAGGGGTATTTTAGTAACTTCGCCATAGGTGGGCTGGTCCAAGAAATGGGCCCAAACAATTAGCCCCACGCCAAGTAATCGGAGTGAAAATCGCCATTTTTAGTGCGGTTGATTGGCGGAATGAAGTGTTTGCATTTTTTACGATGTTGAGTGGGACCCACGAATTTTCATGCCGGATCGTGGTGGAGAAAATCTTCTGACGCTAGGATTAACCAAGCACGGGGGTTCCTGCTTCCTTCCCGAGCCATGGGCCGAGTGGGTTCCCATCATGCAGGCTGAGGGACTCCCGTCATGCAGGCCGAGCGGGTTCCCATCATGCAGGCCGAGCGGACTCTCCCATCATGCAGGTCGAGCGGGTTCATTTTTCATGCAGTCCGAGAGGCTCCCATCATGCAGGCCGAGCGACTCCTGTCATGCAGGCCGAGTGGGTTCCAATCATGCAGTCTGAGAGGCTCCCATCATGCAGGTCGAGCGACTCCCATCATGCAGGCCGAGGGACTCTTGCCTCCTTCCCGAGTCATGCATTGAGCACAGTCGGGAGGGGCTCTTGCTTCCTTCCCGAGTCATGAGTTGAGCACAGTCAGGGGCACTGAGCGCAGACAGACGCGCCGAACGCCTTCCAGTCATGCAGGCCGAGTGACTCCTACTACCTTCCCGAGCCGTGCGCCGACCACATCTGAGTGAGCCGAGCGCAGACTGATGCACCGAGCGGGTTCCCATATCATGTAGGTCGAGAGGCTCCTAATAAAGCCGAGGGAGTCTATGAGCGGGTTCCCATTATGTGGGCCGAAGGGCTCCTTATAGAGCCGAGGGAGTGTACTCTTGACCGAGGGGGTTTGATAATGCCGAGCGCGGCTCCCGAGAGAGTCGAAGAGGGGGTAAAATGAAGTGGCTCCCATGCTGACCGAGTAGGTGCCAATGAGGTACTTAGCTTGAATTTGGCTAAGTATGAGAAGTGACTCGGTGAAGAAGAGGGGATCTCCTACTGGCCGAGTAGGTCGGACACCACTCGGATGAGAGGCTAATGAGCCCCATGCTGGCCGAGTGGGTGCCAATGAGGTACTTTGTCATACTTGGCTAAGTTTAGAGGCGATTCGGCAAAGGAGACGGGGTCTCCTGCTGACCGAGGGAGTAAGACGCCTCTCGGATGAGGACTAATGAGCCCCATGCTGTCCGAGTGGGTGACATGAGTACTTAGTCATACTTGACTAAGTGTAGAAGCGACTCGGTAGAGGAGTAAGAAGATTCCATGCTGACCGAGGGAGTAGGACGCCGCTCGGATGAGGACTGATGAGCCTCATGTTGTCCGAGTGGGTGCCATGAGTACATAGCCATATTTGACTAAGTGTAAAGTGGCTCGGTAGAGGAGTACGTGGACTCCATGCTGACCGAGGGAGTAGGACGCCGCTCGGATGAGGACTGATGAGCCCATGCTGTCCGAGTGGGTGCCATGTACTTAGCCATACTTGACTAAGTGTAAAGTGGCTCGGTAGAGGAGTACGTGGACTCCATGCTGACCGAGGGAGTAGGACGCCGCTCGGATGAGGACCGATGAGCCCATCTTGTCCGAGTGGGTGCCATGAGCACTTAGTCATACTTGACTCAGTGTAAAGTGACTCGGTAGAAGAGTACGTGGACTCCATGCTGACCGAGGGAGTAGAACGCCGCTTGGATGAGGACTGATGAGCCCATGCTGTCCGAGTGGGTGCCATGAGCACTTAGCCATACTTGACTAAGTGTAAAGTGGCTCGGTAGAGGAGTACGTGGAATCCATGGTGACCGAGGGAGTTGGACGCCGCTTGGATGAGGGCCCGATGAGCCCATCTTTGTCCGAGTGGGTGCCATGAGCACTTAGTCATACTTGACTAAGTGTAAAGCGGCTCGGTAGAGGAGTACGTGGACTCCATGCTGACCGAGGGGTGCTAGTTGATACTTAGCCATACTTGACTAAGTATAAAAGCGACTCGACAACGGAGAGGAGCTCCTGTTGGCCGAGTGAGTAGGACGCCGCTCGGATGAGGACTGATGAGCCTCATGTTGTCCGAGTGGGTGCCGTAAGTACTTAGCCATACTTGACTAAGTGTTTGAGTGACGCTCCTCAAAATATTGAGGAGGTGCCAATGAATATGTTTCTCGACTCAGGGGAGTTTAGGACCTCCATGTTTCCCGAGGCTGTCTCATGACGCTATTGGGATGTCGAGTAGGTACCAGTTAACGATACTTAGCCGTTTTTGGCTAAGTTAGTAGGACGCTCCTCTTATGACTGAGGAGGTGCCGATGGAGAAATTCCCGACTTCTGAGGCTTATTAGCCCCATCCTTCCTCCTTTGAGCGTATTTATTTGTCCGGCTGAGGGGTACCAAGTAATTAGCCCCACGCTGGATGAACAGATAGGGTAGCATCATTCCTTCCCGAGGCGGTCGTCCAGCGGAAACCGAGAGAGAGCCATGTTTGGGGGTACCTTGCCAGTCCCGAGAAGGGGGGTGGGGACTAGGGATTATGCCTCGCTTCGAGTTAGGTGCCTTGATGTGCCTTGATTATGCCTCACCGTTGATGAGTAGGTGCCTTTGATGAATAGGCACCTATGGCCAAGCACATTTCCTTGTCCGAGTGAGCGCCAAGGATGAGTGGGTACCTTGAATGAGTAGGCACCTCTGGCTGAGTATATGCCTTGGCCAAGTGGGTACCTTGAATGAGTAGGTACCGTTGATGAGTAGGTGCCTTTAATGAGTAGGCACCTATGGCCGAGCACATTTCCTTGGCCGAGTGGGCGCCAAGGATGAGTGGGTACCTTGAATGAGTAGGTACCGTTGATGAGTAGGTGTCTTTGATGAGTAGGCGCCTATGGCCGAGCACATTTCCTTGGCCAAGTGGGTGCCAAGGATGAGTGGGTACCTTGAATGAGTAAGTACCGTTGATGAGTAGGTGCCTTTGATGAGTAGGCACCTATGGCCGAGCACATTTCCTTGGCCAAGTGGGCGCCAAGGATGAGTGGGTACCTTGAATGAGTAGGTATCGTTGATAAGTATGTGCCTTTGATGAGTAGGCACCTATGGCCGAGCACATTTCCTTGGCCAAGTGGGCACCAAGGATGAGTGGGTACCTTGAATGAGTAGGTACCGTTTGATGAGTAGGTGCCTTTGGTGAGTAGGCACCTATGGCTGAGCACATCTCCTTGGCCAAGTGGGCGCCAAGGATGAGTGGGTACCTTGAATGAGTAGGTACCGTTGATGAGTAGGTGCCTTTGATGAGTAGGCACCTATGGCCGAGCACATTTCCTTGGCCAAGTGGGCGCCAAGGATGAGTGGGTACCTTGAATGAGTAGGTACCGTTGATAAGTTGGTGCCTTTCATGAGCAGGCACCTCTGGCTGAGTATATGCCTTGGCCAAGTGGGTACCTTGAAAGAGTAGGTACGGTTGATGAGTAGGTGCCTTTAATGAGTAGGCACCTATGGCCAAGCACATTTCCTTGGCCGAGTGGGCGCCAAGGATGAGTGGGTACCTTGAATGAGCAGGTACCGTTGGTGAGTATGTGTGGCTGAGCCGGACCGTAAACTTGAGAGTGCCACTGTTTATTCTGTAGGGGTTTTGCAGTTCCGAGTTAATATACCCCTCTTCTCGGTTGGGTATTCATGAGTCGTGCTCTTCGAGACAAAATTCTTCCGATTGATGACATGTCTCTGAGAAGCCTTAAAGAGGCGTGAATAGCTTGCTTCTCCCTGGCAGTTTTGAGTTACCATACCCCTGTCTCTGTTTAGGTCCCAGCCAGTTAAGCTTAGCATCTAGGGAGGGACGAATGATCTCTTCGTGACGAGAGTGGTAACTATATCCATCCGACTTTGCTGGAGAGTTTGTTGAATTTGAGCTGGAATCAAAATGACGTCTCTTGCAGTTATGGGTGGAGGGTCAGCTGCTTATATCTGACCCGAGGCCGCGGGATGACCGACTTCGCGATGCCAATGGATTCCCCATTGGGGTGGAATCATCATCATTGGGATTGGGGGATAGCACTATAGGTGCATGATGGGATGCTTGAGCTCTCCCAGAACGGTTGGCTTGGGAGTGTGTCTTCTTGGTTGGGGCCATTGCTAAGTGGCAATGAGGTGATTCTTACTGAGTGGTGGCGAAGCGACTTTGTTTGTAACTTCCCCACAGACGGCGTCAAACTGTTTCTACTAAGAAATTGAGGATTGTAATAGGTTGAGTGATTTGATGTGGGCCCCAAGAAGGTACGCCTGAGCTACATTATCCGTACGCCGGAAACCTGCAAAACAAGGTTAGCCTACCCCGGGGGTGGTCCCGGGATCGCCCCTCCGACGCTCAAGTCAGTAAATGATTGAGGTAGAGAGAGAAAGTTATCAATGTAGAGAGAAATGCTCTGGGTTTTGTAGCTTAGAATTGCTTACCTTTTGATTGGTGAGACAACCGCTATTTATAGAGGATGGGACCTCCAATAAATGAGGGTATTTTAGTCAGCTCCAGCTGGTGGAGGATTGCCTTCCCTAGAGGTAGAGGTATTTTAGTAACTTCGCCATAGGTGGGCTGGTCCAAGAAATGGGCCCAAACAGCAATTGTTGGTCATTTAGTTGATACCAATTTTCAGATTACTCCTTGTATCAATTCTTCTCTTTATACTATTCTTGTAAACGATGCTTCAGGAGTTCCCCTCGTGAGGAGGGTCTCCTAAGCTTTATTTTTCCTTACCTTATAAAAAAAATTAGTGGCTCGTTTAATCCATTCAATTCTCACAATCTTTAATCCATTTAGTGACTAGTTGTAATCCATTAGGTAAGAATGTCGGGTTATTTTCTAAAATTGTATGTTGTTGTTTGAGATTCGAAGGGAGAGAAAGGAAGGAGAAGAGAAGGAACGACTAGGTTGGTGCGAGATGTCTATAGATAGCGTTGAGCTAGGGTTAGATGTAATGAGCTTGTTAGGAGAATGCAGACTTAGGTTTGTCTAAATTTATATTTAGATCGTCTATTCTAATAATTTGTGTTCAGGCAAAGAGAATTCAACCTAACTCATATCTCATCAAATTTTACAATATAAGCCAATATCGCTCTACCGTACCCCTCTGCCAACGCTATCCCTTTCACTGTACTGTGTGAATCAATTATTGCAATTATATATTCTGAGTGGTAATTTTTTTAGGAGTAAATATTAAATACACTAATAAAACTTTGAAATTATTCATAATACACACAATCTTAGAGCCTAAACATACATAATTAGTTGTTAATTAAATGTACAATTGAATATTTGAAAAAAAAATTTGTTGGGTATACCTAAGAGAGAATACGGTGCCCTTCTTAGAGACTCCAGTTGGTGGAAGAAATTATATTCTAGATAGACACTTTTTCTTTTTTTGGTAAAATGTAAGTGTATATTACGAAAATCAATGATAACCATCAAAAACAATTACTAGCATAGACTTAATTTTCTGGAAATTTTTTTATAAGGAGAAAACATGTCCTTAATTAGTAGAACGAAACTTTTATGCAAACAAGTAAAATTATCATGCCTTAATTACCAAATCAACTCGTACAAAAACTTGAAAGTAACTTATTTCCTAGTACCCTTATTTTTCACTAGTATTACATTACTTTTCCTAATTGAGGGGTATCATCATGATCAGATACTTCATCTTCTACTTGGGAAAGACAATTCTTCGTATCCCTTTTCTTAATGCAAATTTTCTTGCCATTTTATGGTAACAAAAGATCAGAGAATCTATATTTTCTTTGTCTTCAAAATAATTTCAGCATTTGGAGAGGCTCGAGAACATCGCATTAACTCCTTGGCTAAGTTAAACTTTTCTTCAGCGCATCCTGTGGCCGCACTAAGCTCGATTGTCATCGTCTTTAGGATAGGAGAGCAAGCTAATAAAAATCTTATAAGCTGCAATGCTGTGGTCAACCAGGATATACCAAGAATTTCTACATTTTCAAGCCTTGGAAGTTTGTAAGAATCGTCAATCTCCACCAACTGATCATCAAATTTGCGTTTTGAAGCCTTAGTTTGTTAAGACAATTACACATGTGACGAAAACAAGTTTAGTAAGGGAATTAGATACCTAAGTTGCATGAGAGAATTTGCCAAATCTTACCTTGATGTGCAGTCCCTTTATGTTTGGGGAGCTCCGAAACAAGCATAGAGCGAAAGAAATGGAATTACGATGATCAAGTGGTATCTCAACAAGTTTGAGAGTTAGCAACTTCTGTAATTTTTTCGAAAACTTTTCGTTAGGTTTACAAGTATAGCACCTAGCTGCCTGCAATTCAAACATAAGATAATCATCAGTTCACATCAGTAAATTTGTTTATATTGATCATGAACTTTATGATCAATATACCCACCGTCCAAAATGAGGCACTTAGAATGAGCCTCTCAACCTTGGCCAAGCAACTGAAAAATTTCCTCATATCTCTGCTGCTGCTTCTCCAAACTCGACATGGCATATCTAGGACTAATGTTTTTATCACATTGGTCTCTTCCAAGCATAAGCTTTTCACGTAACCCACCACGCAAAAGTGTAGAAGTTTTGGAGCGCGAATAGTCAGATCAATGTTCTCAAAGATTATTACATCAAGGCTCTCAAGCATTGGACATTTGGAAATAAGATATTCTAAAACTTCGGAGGTTTTCCCAGTGATCGAACTTGAACACATTTCCCATTTCAGACTTGTGAGGCATAGAAATCCCTTAAATGTTGCAGGAATACAGGGAAGCTTGCACTCCACAAGTGTCAAGTGTGTCAAGCTAACACAAGAGAATAAACAAGTAGGCAATATCTTCTCTGGACCGCGACCATCCTCCAATGTCCATTCCATCACACCTTTACCACGAACAAGCCTTATCCACTGATTAATGTCAGTTTCTTTCATAAACCAAAGGGGGAGGTAAATAACAAACTTAGTTATCGACCCTCTATGACTAAGACAAATATTGTTGATAATATCGGAATATGACGTGAGTGAAACATCACTTATGTCAATTTTTCGCTTCAGGATACTAGTAAAGAATTGCTTATCCAGTATAAGTTGTGAAATTGAAGACCATCTATGCCTCCAATTTGTCGATAAAATGCTTGTTCTAACTGCTTCTTGCAGGGGTAACAATTCTAGGATGTGTTGTGTTACATTTGGAGGCAAATTGCTGATTCTATCAGCGTTTTCGGTGAGATGCCTCTTGCTCTTTCCTACTACTTGAACTGAAGACATACTTAGTAATAATGCTTTTGTATAACTATTTCATGACGAAGCAATGGGAGAACAACAATATTTATAACTTAAATTGCATGGAATTTTGTGCTGTTGAATAGTCATATATATAGACTACTTTCAATGTTTTGGTGTTATAGCTTCTGCTTATCTTCGTAATCAACGCAGTTCAGTCCCCCTTTAGATTGTTACCCTACACAGGCCTTATGAACTTAATCAATGAAGTATATATATTATTCTTATAGGAAAATGTTTGATTGAGAAGTTTGACAATCGAAAACTCTTGACGTGCTGTTTGGAAATGTTTGGCGTGTGACGTACTTAAATCAATGAATAGGAAAATGTGAATTTGGTACTGTTTCCATCTTTTTGCTACAGTCCTTAGTTGCTTACTAACTAGTAGAGTCCTGATAGAACGATATCAGATATGGGTGAATTTGCCCATATCAAGGGTAGATGTGTCATTTCGCATGATTTAGTAAAATGATATTCTAAAAGCATGGGAATAGAGTATTCCCTCTCATTCCCTTAAGTTATTGTATTGTGTCATCTCTCTCTCCTCACTCTTCAACCCACTTCTCTCTCCTCACTCTTCAACCCACTTCACGAGCTGAGCAAGTTGACGGAGTTTGCTGGAAAATTTGTTGGAAGAGGCAAAAATTTTAAACTGTTGCAAGACTCTATTTTTTAACATTTAAGTTCACGGTGGTTGGTGAATTCAAGGTATGTAAAATTTATTAGAATTGCTTGGGTTTAATTCATGAAATTTCGTGGGTTAAAGTCATGAAATTTCGTGGTGTTATTTGTTGAAATTAAACAAAATAATTTGTTGCATGTCTTCAATTTCATGGCATGATGTAATTTTGATGGTGGATTATAATTCACAATTTGTTACATTTCATGAAATTGAGTGGGTTTTGTTAAATTTCATTAATTTGAGTAGGTTTTGTTAAATTTCATTAATTTGAGTGGGTTATGTTAAATTTCATGAATTTGAGTGGGGTTTCTTAAATTTCATGAAATTGAGCGGGTTCAAAGTGATCAAATTTCGTGGTGTTATTTGTGGAAATAAGATGAGAGAGAAAGCCAAATTTCGTGGTATTATTTGTTGAAGTGGTGCTAATTGTGGAAAAATTTGAGCTTTTAGAGATTTTCAAGAGTATTATTTTCGAATAATTGCAATATATATAAAGTTAAAGTTTTTTTTATTTGGTTACCACTTCAATTTCCATGAACTTGAATGAAATTTTGTGATTTTTAGTTTCAGTGATTCATTCTAATATGCACCTATTTTCGAATTTTTATTATTCGCACAATTTAAAGTAGAAAAGTCTGAATATTGAGCCAATTTTTAAATTTATATATGTTATCGTACTGAGCAATCCTATTTTTAGTTTCAGTGATCTAAAGCAGCAGATGGAGTATAAATGGTATTTCAAAGAAATGAGCTTGAATGGGGGAAATATGTTAGCAGCTGCAGGTTTTATACACAAGGTCTATGATTCATCTCACCCTGGAAGTGCTAATAAGTACTAAAGAAATTCAAGTGTACGTAAATTATAATCGATGTATTGTGTTCCTATAAGAGAATCTTGTGTTTATAATTACTAGTATTGTGTTGGGTCCCATCTTAACCATATCTTTTGTATTTCTTTAATTGTACTCTTGAATGGGTTTGTTATGCCAATGATGTTAGGGTTTCTGCAAATATGTTGACATTATGTTAAAACGAAGTACCGACTAGTGATTCATGTCGTGATTCGGTTATATTGTTGTTTATCCTTCTTATGTTTGGGGTTTCTACAAATATATGGTGACATTAATGTGAAACATAATAAAAAGGCTACACGATCGAACGTACCGACCAACGAAACGTCCTCAAGGTCTATTAGAAGTATTAGAAGGTATACCTCCTAGAAGTCGATTCTGCACAAGTTCTCATCTTCAAAAAGCCTAAATATTTTAGTATATGAGAGCCCCTTGGGTGTGCATAAATAATGTTGATTCATCTCACCTTGAAAGTGCTAATAATTACTAAATAAATTCAAGTGTACGTAAACTATAATCGATGTATTGTGTTCCTATAAGAGAATCTTGTGTTCATAATTACTAGTATTGTGTTGGGTCCCATCTTAACCATATCTTTTGTATTTCTTTAATTGTGCTCTTGAATGGGTTTTTTATGCCAATGATGTTAGGATTTCTACAAATATTTTGACATTATGTTAAAATTCGGTTATATTGTTGTTTATCCTTCTTATGTTTGGGGTTTCTACAAATATATGGTGACATTAATGTGAAACATAATAAAAAGGCTGCACGATCGAACGTATCGACCAACGAAACATCCTTTTTTTAGTTTAGGGTAAGTTCAGGGTAGCTACTTCGTGTTATTCCTTTAAAAGGTTAGAGTTTCTACAAATAGGGTAACATTATTGAAAAACATAAACGAGGCCTAAATGATCGAACGAGCCACCGACTACTGATTCGTGTCGTGATTCGATTGTTCTTCCCAATTAAGTCTATGATCTTCAATAATCAAATGGTGAAGTGTATTTTTCCCTCATAAAAAGTCCTACTTGTACAAGTATGATGTAATTATTAATCATTTAGGGGATGACATCATATAGCATGTGAAAGATGTATTGTGTTCCCATAAGAGAATCTTGTGTTTATAATAAGTGGTATTGTGTTGGGTCCCATCTTAACTATATCTTTGTAAATCGCTACAATTGTGTTCATGAATGGGTTTGTTATGTCAATGATGCTAGGGTTTCTACAAATATGGTGACATTATCTAAAAACATAAAGAAGGCCTGAACGAGCGAACAAAGTATCGACTACTGATTTGTGTCGTGATTCGGTTGTATTGTTGTCCATCCTTCTCGGGTTTAGGGTTTCTACAAATATGGTGACATAATTTTAAAACATAATTAAAGCCTGAACGAGCGAACGAAGTATGGACTATTGCTTCGTGTCGTGATTCGGTTGTATTGTTGTTCATCCTTCTTAGGTTCAGGGTTTCTACAAATACGGGGACATTTTTGTAAAACCTAAACGGTGCCTTAACGATCGAACGACCCACGAACTACTGATTCGTGTCGTGATTCGCTTGTGTTGTTCTTCCTAATTCATTTTATGACCTTGAATAATCAATTAATTGATACATACTACAAACATTGCTAATTGAAGACATTAAATAATTATGACATAAATATGCTAAAAAGTAAACTATATTGTGTTTTTGGATAACATAATTACGTTTTACAGTAAAAATATTACGTTTCGGCTACCATTATTTATCAATTAATAATTGTAAAGAATTTAAAACATTTGTACATCTAAATCACCAAATAATAATGTTGTGAAACTTAATTAATAAAGGCCTGAACAATCGAACGAAGTAGCGTCTAATGATTCGTGTCCTGATTCGCTTTTGTTGTTCCATTTTAACTCTAGGGTCTTCAATAATCAATTAAATATTGTTAAACAAAATCAATGGCTAAACGAACGACCTAACTACCAACTAGGGTTTGTACAAATACGGTGACATTTATGGTTTTAATAATTAAAGGCCTTCAATAATCAATAAAATGTTATAAATTACCAATAATTGTACATATAAGTCATTAAATAAATAAGTTTTTTTTGTTACAGAAGAATTATGTTTGAAAGTAACCATATTATGTTCCCTTACACATAGATTATGTTTTAAACCATATTGTGTTCCCAATAATCTGGATTGTGTTTCGCACTACAAGCAATTTTGAATGCTCTAAATTGGGCCATATATTACTTACCCACTCAATATTAAATATTTGTTGTTGTTATTGTGGTTAAAATAAAATGTATCCCTATTTATGTCAACTTATGGTTTTTATAATCAATTTACGATCCTAAGGACTTTAAGAAATACCTACAATTGTACATTTTAGTCAATAAATATTTACGTTTTGTTACAAGGGAATTATGTTTGAAAGTAACCATATTTATGTTATTACAAAATAATTATATTTCAAAGTAACCATATTGTGTTCCCACTAATTGAGATTGTGTTTCACCAATCAATTAAGGGTCATTAAATATTTATGTGTTGTTATAAAAAAATTATGTTTGAAAGTGACCATCTTGTGCATTGTTACAAAAGAATTATGTTTCAAAAGTTACCATATTGTGTTCTCACTAATTGGGATTGTGTTTCCCACTACAAGCGATTTTCAGCAATATTCATTGGTGAATTAACCCACTATATTTTAAATATTTGTTGGTGTTATTGTGGTTGAAATAAATTGGCACTAATGTTTGTGTTGTGTAATATAGTACTTTTGATTTGTGGAAATTTAGCGTTTAACTAACAAAAATTTACATAAAGTCAACACAACAAAAATGCAACATGTTACTATCATGTTATATTAGAAACAATTAGTGCTTTATAGTAAGCATATTGCAAATATGGTGGGAAAAATTGACAAGAGCGGTCCCAACTATGGCCGGTCTGCCATAAAAGGTCCCAACTATGGACTATTCCATAGCAGGCCCAACTATTGCATGGGTTTGACAGACGTGGTCCTTGTTCACTGGTAACCAGATGTTTAAGTTAATAAATGATTTTCCCTTTTTTTATTTTTTTTCTATCTTCTTCCTCCTCTTTTCTTCCTCCCTGCTTCCTTCACTGCTCCCTCCTCCTCCTCCTCCTCCTCCTCCTCCTTTCCAAAGCCACCCAACCACCTTCCCTTCCACCCCACTACCACCTCCCCCACCTCCCCTAACTTGTCACCACTCCCCGCCACCCTCTCCCCTCGCCACGCTTTCCCCGTCCCCAAAACCCTCTCCCCCTAACTATAGACTTTCCCTGTTTGAACTACATCTTGGATGATATAGTAGCTGAATTTTTGTCTCCAAATTGCATCTGGGTTGATGGAGCAGTTGCACTTTGATGCATGATATTACTGACAGCGGGGTTAATAATTGAACGCAGCAGGACATGAGGGGCAGAGTTGTAATCTCTCTTTTTGAAAACCATCTGAGATGATATAGCAGCAGAATTTTTGTCTCTAAATTGCATCTGGGTCGATGGAGCAGCAGGTCTTTGATGAATTAAATTATTGGCAGTTGGATTACCAATTGGAGGTGGGGGTACATGAGGGGTAGGAGAGTATTCTCTCTATTTGAATTGCATCTATGATGATAAAGTTCCTGTTCCGTGCAAGAAACTCGTTCCCCTCCCCCGCCACCCCATCCTCTTCCCTTGAAACCCCCTCAGTCACCCCTTCCTCTTTAATTCCCCCTTTAATTCTCAGTCACCCCTTCCCCATTGAGTGATCAAGTGTTGTAGCTATAACATTTGAAAGGATTTTGAGCACACCTAGTGCTAAGAGTAGGAACTCCAAGTTGCTATCTTAATGTGAATTTTTTTTGGCAGTGGAGGGTGAGGAGCACGGTGGCAGGAATGAGCGAAGAGGAGGAGGAGGAGGGTGGTAGGAGAGGGGCAGAGTAGGGGAGGGGAGGTAGAGGGGTGTCAGGGGGAGGAGAGAGAAAAGGAGGAAGAAGAAAAATAGAGGTGGGAAAGAACAAAATTAACCAGTGGATAAATTATCATATGATCCTCCACAGAGAAAGCCAAAGACATTGCAGAAAGAATGAGGAGATTGGAGAAGAAGAAAATGGAAGAACAGGGGAACACGTGCAGGAATGGTAACAATCACGTGAATACTTGATGGGTTCTACCGGTTTCTACCGGTGAGTAACCTGGAAGGACCACGTGTGTCAAACACCTGCAATAGTTGGGCCTGCTATGGAATAGTCCATAGTTGGGACCTTTATGGCGGACCGGCCATAGTTGAGACCGCTCTTGTCAATTTTTCCTAATTGTAAAACATAAGCAACGTCTGAAGGATCGAAATAAGGAGTAGGGTTTCGTCTCGTTATTTGGTTGTATTGTTGTGCCAAATGGAACGGTCGTCTAGGGTTATAAGGTAAATTTGGTTTCGTCTCCTTATTTGGTTTTATCTAGTGCCAAAAATTGCAAAAAAAAATGTGTTATGTAACATAGTACTTGTGGTTTCGTCTCGTTATTTGGTTGTATTCAGTTCAAATAGGTTTCAATTAGGTCCAATCAGGTCAATAAGGTCCAATAAGTTCCAATAAGGTCCAAATAGTCAATGATCAATAAATTAAAATTAAAATTTTAATTAAAGTACCACTATGATTATATAGTATTATGTTTGTATTATTGTTCAGATAAGCTCGGTCTAGTTCAGGGTTTTTCAGGTGAAGAGAATGCACCCTAAGAGTGTTAGTGGTCTATGATATTGTGTCTTGTAGCATAACATATTGTGTTCCCATTTAATGAATTTGGGTTTAGTGTGAAACCATTAAACTCCATATGGGCCTCCTTGCAGCGGGCTTATCTTTTATCATATTATACTGATATGTTGTCTAGTTGAAATCATATCGTGTTTTGAAACATTTGATTTTTGTATTATATTCCACTATTTTATTTTTCATACGCAAACCAGATCAATCGTTTTTCAATAACTTTTTATGTCGGTTTCTTCATCTTCATTACTTGTTTCAAGAACTCCTAATTAATAGGGATGACAATGGGTCCAGGACCCTATCCAGACCCATCCACCCTACCCTGAAATTAGGGTATGGGTCTTAATTTTTTAGACCCTATGGGTAAGGGTAGGGTATGGGTCTTGGTCCTATCGGTTAAGGGTAGGGTAAGGGTCCACTCCTCAAATACCCAGACCCTACCCAAACCCTACCCATAGACCCATCTAAACTAAAATATATATTTTTATTTTTTTTAAAATTAAAATAAATAAATATATATATATATATATATATATATATATATATATATATATATATATATATATATATATATATATATATATAAACATATCTTTCCAGTAGACTTCCAATAAAACTAAAACCCTCCCTCAGTTAGGAACCCTAGCCGCAAATCGCAATCACGTAAAAATATATTTATTTATATTTTAATCAATGAGACTTTTGGGATGTGCAAAAAATATGTATTGGTATGGAATGTACGTGATATTATGTGTGCTAATTGCAAAATTAATATATGAAATTGTGCTTAACGATTATATATACATGTGAAAAGGTAAGCGGATTTATTTTTGTATTGGACCCATTTTAGACCCTATACCCTACCCAGACCCTATCGGACCCTACGGGTACGGGTAAGGGTCCTAAAAAAATTTACCCTATGGGTATGGGTAGGGTATGGGTCTACATCCAAAAGTTAGGGTATGGGTAAGGGTCTAGCCTTACCCTACCCATAGCCTACCCATTGCCATCCCTACTAATTAAACCTTCAAAGGGCAATGTCTGCTGAAAGAGTGGGTTCTTCTGGAACGGGTTCCAGATCTTATAGGTGAATTCGAGTAGCAACCACAATGCGGAGACAGTGATCCGGGTAATAAAATCTGGCCCAAACAAAGGGAAAAAAATTCCACGGATGTCCTTATCGGCTTGTAATTTTCTTCTCTTATTGTTTGTGTTCATGAATTTTAACAACTTCATTTCATTTGTCAATAAATCCAGTGACGACGTCGTTCTTCTCTGAATTATCAGATTTTTGATTCACCGCAGCTCTCCACCTCCATAAAAGCCCAGTTGCCTTCTCCACATTTTCGCAATACTCAGCAAAACAACAACAATGGCGAGGCCATTTTACCACATTTCAACAACACTTAATTTCCCCCTTAATTTTGGTTTTAATTTCTCCCCATAATTTGCGTCAAGTTATTGTCCCAATTTTATTAATTTGGTTTGGTTGTCCAGTCACTTGTAGTGGAGGAGAGAGAGAGGAAGTCACTTTTTCTCCATTCCCTTCTATTCTCCTTCTATCCCCTTTCTCAAACTCAAAATGTTGAATAAAATATGTTTTCTGAATTTAATACATTATTTATGTACTTTCAGCTTTTTATAAGATTACTTTTTCAATATTATATTGCTGATATGGGCAAAATTCCCCATATCTGATATCGTTTTATCATTACTCCTAACTAGTAACACCTAGAACAAAAAAATTCAAATAATCCGACCAATGATACCTACAATAAGCACTTGATTGCTCCTACTAATATAACCTTTACCTACCACTTTTTTTTTTTACTTTTTTGTTTTATTTTATTTGGAATTTGCCTACCACGCACTTTTCATTGTGCTTGAAAACCCTTTGGCCTTTATTACGTTGTAAATCGTATGCCGTTTCTCAATACATGTAACAATAAAAGTTTTGCATTATACAAAATTGACTAGTGGTTGACTCGGGCGATGCCCCGGATCATTTATCAATGTGAATTTGAAGTGTTACATTAAACACTTGATAGAAGTGAAAAAAAAAGTTATAAGTATCGGATTGTGCTCGTGAAATAATCTTCCAGTTCCTTTTAAATTTTCTACATAGTAAATTATAATAAGAATTATTGATCAATATAACCCCCGACTTCAAGAGAGTACATATATAAAAATATATAATTAATTACAAAGACTATAATACAATCTTGTTTTTAAAATTTAGGTTAATATGTAAGAATATAACCAGATGCAATTAAATAAATGTAGTGGTGTTAATTACGGAGATTATAAAAAATTTAAGAGTTATTTTTTATAATATAAGAGTATTGAAAAGTAGGACAGACTATTATTAGCATTAGATTAATGAGTATTAATATATACATTTGTACCTAATTGTCTTAAAAGGAAAAATATTATCTTGTCTTTAAATAATTTTTTTTCTACAAAGTCCATGTAGGCGGCAAGTTCAAAAGAAATTTAAGTTGTCCGTATAGGCAGTTTTAAGAAAGAAAATAAATAACGTAAAATAATATGTCATTGCCCTCCATGAAGGGAATAGTAGGATTTGTACTTTTTACTTGTATGAGAATGTTGTGTTTGATGAGTCACCCGAGTGTGTATTAGATGTCTGGTCTGGATCTTTGATGGGTATGGAGCAAGCAAATGAAGGAAAGGACTATTAGCAGTAGCAGTATTACATTTTTGCTCCAGCACTGTTGGTCGGCCAGCGGCCACATGAGCTACCAAGTATGTGGGCCATAATTTTTGAGATAATTGGATGTAATGCTTGGTCTCCTCAATAATTGTAGGGATATTGTGGGATGTAAGTTATCATATCTTTAAATACTTTTATTAGATGTATGTTATATATTCTTTTTCCCCCATAAAAACCAAAAAGAGATGGTAGAATAGTTGGTTAGTGTGTTCGTATTTCATACAGGAGGTTGCGTGTTCGAGTCTTCACACATACATTTTTGTTGATTACTTTGTATCATTTGTTTGGGAGGGGTACATCTGGAAGCATGAAATTTATTTGCCTTGGGTTTTAGATATATATATATAGATTTCACTACATTTGAATATTATTATATAAAATGAAAATGCTATAATGTAATAGGTTATCAAATTTTATAGGTTTAATTATACAAAACTAGGATGATGTATTAAGAACAGATGAGGTATCTTTATCAGAATTTTTTCTTTAACATGTAGTGGTACTTAAACTCAGTAATATTTGACATACTTTTATTGTTTTTTTAAAAAACATTAAGTATATGTTTTTAAAAAGTTTTATGTATATTAGTATTTACGCGTTTGGGTTGTAAAATTGTTTTAAGGTAAGATGATTATCCCTTGAAAGTGGGGGGAACTTGAGCATCCCACTTTACAAGGGGCAAGAATTGAACCCTTGCACAAGGGTGGAAGAAGAGGGCCTCCGGTCCAACCAACTAGGTCAACCTTGATTCTTGTGTTTGGGTTGCATGTGGACCATTGCCAAACTTCATTTTTCCAACAAGCTTTATACGGAAAAACTACACACGTTTTCCTGCGTTGGAGATAGAGGTATTAGCGAGTCGAACCGAGTCCGAGCTTAAGGTTCTTCGTTCGACTCGTGAGACTTGCATACAAGTTCGAGCCAAGTCTCGAACTTTTTTTTTTCAAGCTTAAATTTTCAAGTTGAACTTATCATAAAACTCATTTTGCATTGGACATTATTTTAAAAGAATTTCATAGTTAGATTTTTGCTACTTCTTTTGACCTTCTGACCAACGAAACTTTTTTTTACCATTGATTTCGAGTTAGGTCCTATAATATACTTCCTCCGTTCTTTAACAATTGCAACATGTAGGGGTTGCACGTTTTTTAAGGAGATGAGAGAGATAGAGAGAGATGAAAAAAGGAATCCATGTTATAAGGAGAGAGATAGAGAGAAAACATGGTCAAATCTAGTAATTTTGCAATTAATATCAAACTTTCAAATAAGGGAGATGTTGCAATAATAAAAGAACGGGGGAAGTAGAAATTAAAATAGCTAAAAATAATATTTTGAGCCTATTCACGAGCTTCTTGAATATGAATTTATTTGTATTCGGCTGATAAAATTTTCGAGCCAGACATAAATAGTTCGCGAGCCAAATAGGCTTATTAATACGTGATAACTTGAATACTTTTTGGAACTTATTCTTTGCTAGCGTAGGTTTCTTAATCATACGACGAAAAAAAAATGGATGAAAAGAAATGACAAATTCTATTTAACATCTCGTCATATCTACAATCCTTGGACCAATATTTGAACTCGTTTTTATTTTAAAGATAATATATTTTGTAAAATATTATTACTAGACTTGTGACCCGTGTCATACATTGGTTATATATTTTTATCTAACCGATAGTATATTTTTTAAAATTAATTATAAAAAGTACATAATACAATAATTGATGAGTATTATAGCAATTACTTTCCATAATATTTGAACTTTCCTATGTAATATGATTACATATGATATTATGGAAGATTTTATATGGTTAGTTTATAAATTATTCTCCATATATACACAACACTATTTGTTCCCTTAAAATTTAGAGACACTTGGCGTAAAAAAGAAGAGCAAAATCTGTTGGAATTTTTATGGTTTAATGTGTTTATGTTAAGTCCATATTTTACATCTTATTTGGCACATTTTGAGGAGGAAATTGATGTATTTATTAGTTTTAGTTGATTTGTGCTTAAGTTGTATGAGGAGAATTACGAGATTTTGTGAAAACTAAGGATTTTAGACCCTTTTGAAAACCCAGGAGCAACATAGATGGAATTGGTGTGCTACTGGGTCGGAGATGGAAGTTTATGGGCCACACAAGGTCCAAGGAGCTCAAGATCGTATGCTTGACGAGTTCAAAACATAAAATGAGTTAACGGGGGCCACGACTCGCATACTTGGCGGTAGTTCACGGAAAAATGCAGAGAGCAAACCATGACTAGCGGGGTGGGGCGCAACTCGCTGCTCCTAGCGCGGATCGGAATGTGGCGTGGATCACGATGGACACGGGCTGGCGATTTTCATTATGTTATTTTCTCGTTTTTTATTAGTAAGTTTTAGAAAAATATATACTTCCTCCGTATCAAATTAAATGCAACAGTTTCTAAATATGGTAGTTTCAAATTAAATGCAACAATTGCCTTCTTTCCATTTTTGGTAAAGATTATGAGTGTGAAATGACTCAAATACCCTTACTAAAATTATTAAACCCATTCTTATGTTAAACTAATATGGACTGAAAATCAGATTAAATAAGTTTTCCTTGATTAATGATTCCCACCAAATTTCCTTTCTCACTCCTCAATATTCAACTACCAACCAACATTTATGATCAAATTGAAACTGATTATAAATGTTCATCAAAAACCCCCCAACCCAGAACCCTAATTTACTCTCTCTCCTCAACCGATTCTAACTCTTCCTCTTCTCACTCCTCCTCTTCTCTCTGTCTCTGGATCGTCTTCTCTTTCTCTCTTACAGTTCTTCTCTCTCATCATCTTCTCACCAAAATTCGTCAATGGTGATACGCAACCACTAAATGATGCGGCTTTTTTCGCGAAAAACGCAAGAGGAAATGATAATTTGCGAGAGATCTTGCAAATTCAATTTCCGACGGATCTCCTTATGCATGGAAACTTTTTATTCCGGCGAAGCTTCGACTTGTCTAAGCAAAAAATCACTAAAAGCATTAAAGAAAGTCATGAAAATTGCAGAGAAAGAGGAGGAAACCAAATTGGCGCAGAAGAAGTTGTTTTTTGAGACCCCCACTGGTAAGTCCCATATCCCTAAACCTAGATCTAGGGTTTCTACAAAAAGATCTCAGGGAAAGGGGGTGAAAATCTGTGAACTAAATTCTGAGGAGGAGAGAGAAAAAATTAGGGCAAACCCCATTAACAGACCTCCGATAGTGTGTGCATTAAAGGCGGTGGGTTGTCAGGAAAATTTTGCACCCTAAAGAAAGGGGAAAAAGAAGATGCATGAGGTGAAGATGAAGGTTGACAATGAAGAGGAAGAAAAATAAGGGAGTCCTTGTGAGAAGGTGATGTGTGGCTGGGAAAGTGAAGATGCAGAGGGGGGAACTTACCATGATATGTTCATGGAGGATGATGATGGGACCATGCGTCTGTTCAAAGTTTATGAACACTATGATGAGCTCCTCGATGATGAAGGTCCTGAAATCCCCATGAGTCCCTATCATGAAAGGGAGGATTTGGATCCATCAGAGCATGCATTCCTATTGTTGCGCAAAGGAACTCAAAAGAGTTCCTGAGGTTTTGTTATCTTCTCTATTCGCTTTCAATTTACTCTGTGATTATGCATTTTGGGTGCCTTGTCATGAATTGTGATTATGATGTAGCAATCTGTTGTGATGACTTCTGATTATGATGTAGCAATCTCTAGTATTAGTCCCCTGTTATGATACTTAGTGAAAAAAATTTGTGATTATGATGTTGAAATTAGTCCCCTGTGATGTTGCATAAAGAAATTGTGTTGATGCCTCTTAATTGGAATTTGGACTCTTGATTAACTGTAAGGCTTTGTGTAATTGAAATGTGGATTGGTTGGTTCATTGATTGCTTGGCCAAAACTGTCCCTTTGTGTACTTGGAATGTGGGTTGGTTGGTTCATTGATTGCTTGGCCAAAATTGTCCCTTTGTGTACTTGGAATGTGGGTTGGTTGCTTGGTTGCTTGGTTGGTTCCTTCAAATTAGTTTTAGCCTTTGGTTTATGTTGGAAGAAGTTGGCATTTTTGTTGGTTGGTTGGTTGATTGCTTGTCCAAAACTGTCCCTTTGTTGCTTGGTTGCTTCGTTGATTGAAATGAGTCCCCTTAACATCTCAATGAACATATGTGAGAGATAATTGTCACAAACTAATGCAAATGATGAAGGGACTCAACATAGCACATTACTCATGCTCTGGGCTCCAAGTTTGAATGCACTTTGTGCTTCAACTTGTTGAGGTATCAAGCATGGGTCATGTCATGATGATTATGTTAATCCCTGATGCATTAAAGAAGTCAAATGATGTTCAGACCACAGTTAAATGTTTTGTCTGCCATATACAACTAGTATGGAGAGTTTCCATTACCCTAATCTCAGTGGAACATAAAATTTAACTACACATAACAGGGAAACTTAATTACCATTAACTTCAAAAGATGCATTACATTACATGACTGCCTCATCACTTACATATTTAGACAAAAGACACATAACCAGAACTTGTTCATGTCCCTTATACACAAAAAATTATCAATACACAAAAAATATCATCATGTTCCTCCTTATACTTAGTCTCTGGTTAGGTGTAGCAGTCATCATTACTTGCATCAATGTTCAAGTTACCTAATCTGCATCCACTTCCTCCCCCTCATTGAAGTAGTGCACATTAGAAAATATAGGAACCTCCCTTTCATTAAGGTAGTTAACTGCCTCATCAAGTAGTGATCGTTCCACCTCAATATTCTCTGGCAATTTCCCAATTCTCTGTAAATGTGCTTTTCCATGATGAGGATTCTTGTAATTGTTACCTCCTTTGTCTTTCAAAATCTCAGTCATAACATATTGTAACTGTAACCATGCAAACTTAATCTTTTGTGTGTCATAGAAGTCATAAGCATCTTGAACTCTTGTTATTAGCTCATCTACATTCTGTGGAAATGATTGATTTTGAAGTGATTGAAGAGCCCTAAATAAACATAAATCAAACAAGTTGAGATCAGGGGATTGGGGTGGTTGATTTACCAGTTGTATGTTGAACCCATTACGTGTTGCAATTTGCTTTGAATTCCATATCATCATCTGATATGTGTGGTCTAGCATTATCTTGCTGCAATTGAATGTTTCTTGGTAAATAGGCAGGCCAGTTTGGCATAATGCTTGGTATGACATTGTCAATAAGCATTCTTCTGATGACTTCTTTTGTGACTGACTCAATTGGCTTTGTTTCAATAGTCCCTGCTTCTCTGTTGCAACTTCTTTTCTTTGCTCTGACATAATGAACAAAAGGGTAGACTCCATACTTGCCATCATGAATTTCAATTCCATGTGAGTCATAAATTGGCCTTCCAATAACACCCATGAACATGATTTTAATCCTAAACTTCTTTGATTGACAACACCTATATGGGTCATCCTCAAAAAGTAAGAGATAAAATCTCCTAATTTCAGGGTTTAAGTAGAACCATTTCTCATCAATATGTATCACATTTTGCATGTCCATGAAGATTGGATTTGTTGTTGGTGTAGGAGGATAAATATGGCCTAAAACCCACTTCATTCTTGTCAACTTGTGTGCTTCTGTGACTCTTGGGTGGGTACTTAATGTGCGAGACCTTAATTTACCCTTTTTCAACAACCTGTAAACAGTGCAATGAGGTATTTTCAGTGCACCTGCAAAACTCCTAATTGTGGTTCTAAGATGCAGGGGCACAGATTGTAAAAAGTCATCACTGTAGTGCTTAGGTTTCCTCCCACATCTACCATATCTCTTATGCATAACATCTATTGCATGACCTTCTGATCTTTGTTTCATTGCATCTTTGTAGATTCTATTTATAGTGCTCTTATGCACACCTACTTCCCTTGCAAGTTTGCTTTGAAACCCCCATTTCATTACTCCATTATTCTCATTTAGAAGTAGATTATCTACAATTAGTCTTCTTTGTGCTAGAGTGAGATTTGATTTGTGCCTTGTAATTATTGCTTCAAGTTGTGCTTCTTCATGTGCTATTTCTTCTTCCTCATCTTCTATGTCTTCTTGTAGCTCAAAATCTTCCCACAGTAGCTGCTCAATAGAGAAGAAATTTGGATCATCAACTTCTCCATCCTCCATGCTGACTTGAAGATGCACTATTCTGATTTTTTTGGGTTATTTTTTGCTGTACAAAACTGATGTGGAAATCTTAAACTAATTTGGTACTGTGTGTGCAAGTGCCGTGTGTAAATGGTGGTTTTTTTTTTTGTTAAACAATGGAACAGTTTAAGGTAGGAGAAGAAGAGGAGAGAGAAAGATCTTCTCTGGTTGTAAATGGATGTTTATGATCCTTTTTTTGTGAACAATTGGCTATTTAAATGGTAAAGGTTTAGGCTCCAAAAATCTAAAATTTTGGAGCAAATTTATTTGGAGCCAAAAAGGAGTCCCACATTTTTTTGCATGGTCCCCACACTCCCCCCAAACTGCCGCCCCTTTTCCCTCCTTTTTAATTTTGTTGGCCCCACTTTCTCTCTCCTTATTAACATACCCACATGCTAACACTTTCCATTAATCTCTCCCTAAGAAATTTTGTCTAGGAGTCCGAGTCCATTGAATTGTTGCGTTTAATTTGATACGGAGGAAGTATATATACTTCAGATTGTTTTCTTTTCGTGGAGAGGTTCTATTACGTTATTATTAGTTTTAGCCCTTAGTGGAGATTTCTTTGCTATTTTGGAGATTGAAGATTGTGTATTCATTGAAGATTTCGAATTCATCCCTCCATTTAAGCACCATTCATCCCTCCATTTAAGCACCATTCATCAAGTTTTATTCTTTTCCTTCTCTTTGTTTATTTAAATTATGTTTTCAATTAAGTTTGCTGTTTTTATTGCCATGATTAGTGAATAGTCTTTTTTATCTATG
Organism: Beta corolliflora; assembly: GCA_947648045.1. NCBI lineage: Eukaryota > Viridiplantae > Streptophyta > Magnoliopsida > Caryophyllales > Amaranthaceae > Beta > Beta corolliflora. Next base: position 300,828 of record CANSZD010001352.1, read on the forward strand.
ATTGAGTTGAGCCCTAGTATATACTAGAAGAAAAAAGGCCAAGGGTTGCGGTGAAAAACGGCTTAAGGGCAGCATTTTTTTACCACAACCCTTGGCATAGCGGCTCTTAAAAATTATGAGGGCCTGTGGTTATTGAGAAAACCGCAGCTCTTTATCAATTAAGGGCTGCGGTTATTGGTAAAACCGCAACCCTTAATTGATAAAGGTATGCAATTTTCACCATTAACCGCAGCCCTTCATCAATTAAGGGCTTCGTTTATTTAAAAACTTCAACCCTTGTGACCCAATTTTTTTTTTTTTTTTTTTTTTAGTCCTTTCATTGCAATTTATGTTATTCATAAAAATATAAACAATATATTGACTCAGTTACAATTTTATAATGTCATTGTCGAGCCATGATGATTATGCCACATTACAATGGTAGTTAACTCCTAATATTCTCATTATAATGATATTATTATTTCAAAGCTCTTCCACCAACCATAAGTAAGATGAGGGACCAGTAGCAACAGGAGCAGATCAAATCGGAATCAAACAACCTGACAGCAAAAACACACCACCATAATCCCAAGAAAAGCTCCTGCAATGAACTATGTGACAGAGTATGACCAAGAAGTTCTTTAAGCTTTCTTTCACTGATGGGATGACCTTGAAACAAATCCTCGATAATCTTGTTCAGAACCTAATTAAATGAACCAAAAATCAGTCATCTCACATAATTTCACTACAGTACAAAATAGTTGCAAATCTTACTTGCTGCAACTATGTAAGAGTTTGCCAATGAATGTGATAACTTTTAAAATAGCAGCTCCGGTGCATTGTAGCTATCCATTTTTCAGCTTTCAACTACCTTTTCATCTAAAGAAACACTTTCAACTTTCAATTGTTATCTATCTTATCACTTTCAATGCATGATTGCCAAACACACCCTTAGGTCACACCTAGAAAAATCATACATATAGAATTAAAAATCTCCACTCCCCCAGCGTCAAATTTCTTATAAATCTTCTTAACTACTAGGAAGATAGGACCAATTTAGTGAGATCGTGACCTTAGTTTTAAAAGGCGCAAGGCGCAAAGCGCACCGAGGCGCAAGGCGCAAGGCGAAGGCGCACGCATCCCGTAGGCGAGGCGCACCTTTGGTGCCAAAATACTTAAAAATCATATATGGAAGCATTATAATACTTGAAACAACATAGATATTATATTAAAGACCCATAAAAGGATGTAAGAAAGCATAATTCAACGCTAGAATACCGCAACAAGGCAAAGTACTAAGTAGAAAGAAAAGCAAATGTAATTCAAAAAATATTTCAAAACTAATTAAATAGAGAAGCATGTAAATGGATTTTAAATATAAAACTCACTGCATCTTTGCCTAAGAAATAAAAAATAAACTCACTTCCTAAAAAAAAAAAAAAAAAAAAAGAACTTGCGTGGTAAATAAACAAGAAAGAAGAAATAAAAAAAAGAAATAAGAAATATATAACAAAGAAAGAAGAAATAAATAACAGAGAAAGAAAACAAAAAGAAGATGCAAGCAGCGAACCAGAGGCAGAGCAAGGAGAAGAAAAGAAAAACCACCGGCGAGGAGGAGCAAGAAGGCGAACCACCGCCGATCAGAACCACCGCCGACCAGCGAACCACCGCCGACCAGAACCACCGCCGACCAGAGATCCACCGCCGACCAGAGTAGAAAAGAAAGAAGAAAGAAAAAAAAACAGAAATAGGAAGAAGAAAGTAACCCAGAAGAAAAAGAAAAGAGAAGCTTACCGGCGAGGAGGAAGAGCAAGCAAGACCGGCGAACAACCGGCGAACAACCTGCGATGACATCAAACCACCAGCGAGGAGGAAAAGCAAGCAGCGACTAGAGGCAAGAGAAGTTTCGAGTTCTAGGGTTTAGGCCAAGGTATGTCGAGGAAGCTTTAAAATTGAAAAACGCTTAAAAAATAAGCGCGTGTCTCACACGCGCCGCGGGACAAAGGCGTGCGCCCGATGCGCCTTGCGCCTCCTCAAAGGCGCGCGCTTTTCTGCGCCTCTGAGCGCCTTTCGTTTTGCGCCTCGCCTGAACTGTAGGATGCGTTTTTCTTAACGCCTTGGCTCGCCTTGCGCCTAGGCGCGCCTTGGGCGCGCTTTTTAAAACTAAGATCGTGACCATGAAGCCCTCTTCTCCATAGGGGGATAGCAACTAACCTCTGATCACTTAGACCTTTGAGATCTTTGTACTCTTCATTAAGAAAGAAGAGCACTTGTACAAACATAGCTCTGAGTTAATTAACAAACTATACAATCTAGTATATGAATATTCTCTCATCAACGAGTAAAGGACACAGCTGAGCTAGAGGAGTGAGACTATAGAATGCCCCAATAATGCAATCACACTGTGAATTGAAGTCTTGGCATATGTGAATGTTATAAATCAACAAGACAAAGAGCAATGAAATTGGGAGGCAGCTGCATTAAAATGCTACCAAAAAATGCAACAAGTCAGGAACAAGGGGATAGACGGAAATAAAAGTAAGTTTGTTGAAGAAATGTCCATTCTTCAATTTGTAAATAGAGATATGAAAAGTTATCTCACATTTCTCAGTAACAATTGTACAATGATATTCAACTTTAAACTCATAATACGTGCCATAGTCCTCTCAATCATGTGACACGAACAAGTTGAGTCTCTCAATCTCATGTACTGATTAGTCAGCCAAGTGTATATAATCAAGGCCCTTTTAATTGATTTCAAAACTAGAAGACGCACAAATTCTTAAAGGAGTAAATAACACAGTAAGTTCCTAAAATAAGTTGAAGAAAACAAAGCCTAAAAAAAGTTAAAAAATGTAGCGAAACCCCAACCTTCAGCAAAAATTTAGTCCATATATGTTTATTATATCTAGAGTAGGACTCTGATCTGTATCTAAAATATATCCATGGATGTCATCAGATCAATATCATCCCAGCATAAGTACGAACTGGAGTATTATAGTAGGGAACATCTTTTTTTAGGTGCAGTAAGGAATATCTAATTCAGTTCGAATTCAAGGCATATTTTACTCATTTTCACCCACCTCAATGCATCTACCTAAGTAAAAGTCATTGCCTATCTTTCTTAAACAGCTAAGTACGCAACATTATATACCTTAATCATGATAAGATTATCCTATGAAAACAAATTTGACTTGTTGGCACGTTCGGTTTAGTGATTGCCGACAACTTAGTCACCAAACATCTTTCTAAATACCTACCACTACTAGCTAACTAATAACTGTCACATAAACCAACAGCTAACATGACCACAGAAGAGTCATTAGCAATTAAAGCTTTAAAAACAACCACTTAACCATGGATCAAACAATTAGAGCCCTAAAACAATCACTTAGATGCATATTAGGCCAAGAAATCCCACAAATATTAATAACTAACTAAATTCACCAATGAAGCAAGCAATAACGGCCAAAAACAATTGAACAAAACCAGCACCATGATCCCAAAGGGGGGCTACAATGCCCATACTAACTCCTCGAACAATCATCTCCAACTAAGGGGGAAAGGGGATAAATAAGGTTCATCCTCGAACAATCAACTTCGGATAAAAGGGTTCTAATTTCTAAAACATAAATCGATAAAAAGGAGCACAAAAAAAGAGTGAATGAGGATAAGACATTAGTTTACCTATCCAATCTATAGCATACACCCCAAAGTTGCGAGAAATTATTTGCTTTCCAAATTGAGTATATCTTCCACTGCAAATAAACAACAAAGTAACAGGTCAAGCTATTTTGAGACATATAATAAGCAGCACCTCTAAGCATCTCAGCCCACCACATCAGCAGCAAATTGACAAG